>UXGC01000909.1:0-45373 GCA_900480045.1 Eurytoma adleriae
ACTAACCGCGCTCAATGCTGCTTAACTTCGGTGATCGGACGAGAACCGGTGCTTTCAGCGTGAGATGGCCGTTGACGGTATCATAGTTTCAGTAGAAAAACATCTACTTTGATAGAACAAAAATTGGGAACGTATGTCGTGCTACTCTTCACAACAATAATTTCAAGCTCCTATGTGAAATCTTTTTTATCCAAAGCATGAGATGCCGGAGACAGTTGCTCGTGAATTACTAGAGCGAGCTCGCGAACCTAAGACTAGAGCATCGAGCATTCAAAGGGTAAAGGATAAGTTCAAGGGAATATGGCTATCACGTGGTGTACACTACGTATCATGTGAATTGTACAATACTGGCGTCACCATGAGAGTAATCAGGAGATGCGCTCAGGTTTCTGTGATCTCATGGTTTATTGATGACGTCTGACTAGTGTCTCACTGCATTACAAATTGGAATCACCATAAGCACGCTCACAGACTGAATTATATATTTCTAAAAGTGTTGACTTGCACTTTTATTTACCGTCCACGGAAAGTCTAGACTACGATGGCCATTCGACGCAAAGCGTATCAGGTCAAAGAGCACCGATAAACGTGCGAATAAAACGCGAGTAACAGCCGTGAAAAAGAGACAACGGCTTACGCAGGGCCGGGCGAAATTAGGCTCCCCGACAGGGCGGTGGTCGCCTGCTTTCCGGAGGATCTCGGCGGGTTTTAACGGTACAATAAACCGCGCCGCTCGCGATTACCCGGCCGGCTCTCGTTTCCCCGGCCACTTCGGCCGATAATTTAGGTGGCCGCCGTCGCGACGTCGTCTTGCCAGGAATTAAATTCGCGGACGCACTGCTCGCTATACCCGATTTGACGGACGGGGCTTCGCCTGGCTTCCTCCTTTACGACGCCGACAAAAATCGCTTTTAATTAATGCCGGCGCGCCCGTAAATTGGCCGGCGCCCGCCGCTTCCCACTGGGATGATAAATAAGGTTTAGAGGAATTTTTGCTTTACGACGGGTCTTAGTGTTTTAGTGTCTTGTTCCACTTGAACTCTTCTTAAAGATTGTGTACTTAGCAGTGGTGCTTTCTGTGCAAGTATGAATTGGTCGTAAATGCGAGTTGAGTGATTGTTTTAATAGCCTTTGAGATATTGCTGATTTACAATAGTTTGGATGCAGAAGCGTTTGAAAAAAACATTTACAATGATTGTAAGTTCGGTGTCAAATACAGTATTTTAATTAATCGTGCAAAAAATTTACTGATCTAGAAAGAATTTTATACACTTTTTAAAAAATCAGCCCGCCAATAAGATTTTATTTACCTATTTTATTTAAGTAAACGTTCATTACGGTTGCCAATTCATTTAGTTAGGAAAGCTTGACTGAAAATCCTTGTCTTGCCGTACTCGTCTGTTTCTACTTCAACATATTAAACAGAAAATAGATAAAACCGCGAATCTTAAAATACTTCAGTTTGAAAAAAGAGTTTAATATCTTTTTAAATTAAATGTATATAGGAGATACATCATCGTATAGTCAATATTCTTTATAAAATTGGATGGTAAATATAAAAATCTGTTTTAGTAATAATAAAAAAATTTCATAAGAACTTTGAAGGTAACCTTATAAGGGCCGGATCATTTGCATAAATTAAATCCGAAAAAACTGAGACTAAAGACTTCACAAATGTCAACGGCCATCTCACGCTGAAAGCACCGGTTCTCGTCCGATCACCGAAGTTAAGCAGCATTGAGCGCGGTTAGTACTTGGATGGGTGACCGCTTGGGAACCCCGCGTGCCGTTGACATTTCTTTTTGCATTCTTCACTTACTTTTTAAAATTTTTGATTACTCTTTAATCTCTGTTTTTTAGTATTAACAAAATTATACTTTAAAATGTGAAATAACTTCTATTAATCTATGAAAATTTGAGTAAACGACCTAGTCATGCTAAAACTACGTCAACTAAAATTTGCTGTAGGCAGCCGCCACAGCACGTATAAATCTTCCAAGTTTCGTTATATTACCGCGTAAACTTTTACCGCGTGAAACATTTCGCAACAACGTAAATTCATTGCGCCAGGATGTCTCGGCAGCTTAAATATTCACCGCGACGAGGCGGCCCAACCCAGCTATTGAATCAGATCGCGTATACAACGCGGCGAAAATGCATCATCGGGCAAAGTCTCGCTTATGAATTCGTAACTCCTCACTGGCGAGGCGCTACCGTAAAAGCTCCGCCGAAGAATATTATATTTTCGCGCGAAGCCCGCGTTACACGGGGCGCCGAGTGCCCGGGCGGCTGGCGTGTTTACGGCGCGCAACACTGTCGAAAAACCATTTGGTCCAATAATCATAAAGGGCAAAGAGCCGAGGCACGAGTTTTCGTGCACGCGCCATTTGCCCGCGCGCATGCGCGCTATGATAAAGGAAAAAAGGACGCCCCGGGGGGTGGACGGGCGGGAGGGTCGAGCTTACGAGGTCACTTTAACGACCTCGTAAATTTCAGCGGTCATCTTCCGGCTCGCGAGTCTCGGAAATGCATTTACGCGAGCCGAGGTGCGGGCCGCAGCCGGGCCGGCTCTTCGCCATGCCAGCCGCGTTTTATAGGCGGAGATTTCGCGGATTAAACGTGCCGATGTTCCTGGATATTGGAATCAATTTGGCGATTAACGCCGCGACGTCGGGAACAGCCGTTGCTTCTCGTGGAAAAAATGATAAAATTCTATTTTTCTATTTTTATATGTAATAGGGGTAAAGGGTACAGTTGTTGACCCCCCTACAGTCATTGATCACATAGGATAGTGATTGACCCCACTTCCTTAAAGAAACGGGGGTCAATCTTTACCCCTATCGAGTTTTTTTGTTATTAATGAAAAAAATTGTATAATCGAATGATATTTTATTCACATTATTAATATTATTTAATTTAGATCTCACATAATCCTTTCATAATATTAGAAAAGAACGACCTATAAAGATGATAACACGGTGCTTCCAACTATTTGTATTGGATATCTTAATTTTTCTTATATCTTTGAATGATCGTTTTTTAAGGAATAAATTTAGATATCCTGTTGAACTAGAAATTTAAGTCAGGTACTGATACCGTGGATTATGTAACACATTGTTTCAAAGAAATGTTCATTCATAATTCATCAAAGGCAAATGCTGCTTAACTATCCTCAAACTTGATCTCCCTTGAAGAAAAAAAGTTCCTAATTTTTTAACCATCCATCACACTTCCTATTTAACCAACTGTTCCATCAGTTGCACGTTAGAAACTCCTGGCATCGATATTTAGGTAATTTGCCTTGCATGAATAATGTTAATGTTTTTTTATCCAAATTTAACAGTTTTTTCCAACAAGTTTTAACACAATTATTTTCTAATCTATTCCAATCTATTTCCCTATTCTTCTGGGAATAAGAAAAAAACAACAGTCTTCCTTCTTTATCAAAATCCATTACGAACATACACATTTCTTCGAGTAATTGATAAATTGGAGATCGTAATTTATATAAAAGATTATTATTATCATTCTTGATAATGATATGAATTTCAACGTCTTACACATCCTATTTTTGTTGCCAACGCGTAAATTACATCGCACAAGGTTTATTTTGATAGTACAAGCGCACTTTCGCTGTTATAATTTTTTTCCTAAAGTCCAATTTCAAAGCAGCCCCCAGAGCTTTCCAATATTAATTTTTGCAAATCACTGTCGAGCATCAGCTTGCAAGCTTCCCGGGCAAACTCCAGGCGGCCCGGGGAAGCCCTGACTGATGGCGCCGGGCAACAGGTGAGGTCGTGCGCGCGAGGCAAGACAGGTGGATCTCTCTCTCTCTCCCTCCCCGAGCGGAGTATCTCGAGGGCTAATTCCGAAGTCTCGGGATTAAGCGGCGGCGCGAGCCAAGAAGCGGCGCAAGCCGATATTGTAATTGCCGGGGAGAGGCCAAGTGGCTCGCCAAGATTGATGAGGCGCAAGGCGCGAGTTAGCCGAGGAAGCGGAGCCTGGCCGTCTGCACGACCCCACGGTGTACGTGCGGCTGTGTATAGAGGGCGGCGCGAACTTAACTTAAAGTGGAGGGCTGCCGGAGGTTCCAAGAGATTGATTGATATGGAGCTTATTGGGTTAGCCCAATGCGCGCCATCTGGCTTGTACAAATCGACTTTATTGAAGAATTGCTGCTGTTACGCTTTTTTAAGAGTAATTACTCGGTGTGTAAAGTAATCTTAAGAACATTTTTTTCTATTTGATGTTATAGTTAAAAAATTGCTTCGAGATATTATGTCCAAATTCCGAAAGTCCTATTAGAAATCATTCCACGCATGGAACATTAGTTTACAGAATTTTTAATTATAGAAATGAAATGATATATTAAACATAAGCTTGTCACCTGATCTAAAATGATCTAAAACAGGCAATTTCTTTAAATTATTCAATTTTCATCAGAAAGCTTATATATTCTCTTTAATACTGTAAAATATATTGTACGATCTAAATTGAATTGGACGTTTTACTGCTACTGAAAAGAATTAGTTTATTTCATTTTTAAATTAAATAATTCCCCCAGACATAAATAAGGGAAAATTGAAACTAAGAGAGTAACAAAAAAGTAGTAACAGACGTACCCGGCAAGACACTAACTTTTATTGCAGCTTCTTCAATTCTTCTCTGCGCAGCTAACGACGTTTTAACTTTAATCAGGTTGAATCCAATCGCACAATCCACGCGAATATAAAAAGCGGCAGTCCATTTAATACAGAATGAAACGCTTGCTTTAATATAAGTACTTTAAACAGTCTGCCGGCAAAACATTACGTTAGCCTCGACGCCGGCGAAGTTGGTTCGACTGTACCCTCGCAGGCCCTCGGCGTGATCATCCATAAATAGAAAAGTAATTACAAGACGATTTGAGAGCCGCGCAATATCCGGCGAAGACACTCCGGGGCCCGCGGCGCGGCGGTTAACCGAGATCCGGGGGGAAAGTTGCCGAGCCGTCCGGTGCGGACAAGGAGAGGAGGCGCAACTTCGCCCGCGTCGCCGAAGTTCCAGCCTCCTCTCTCTCTCTCGAAAACTCCGGGGCTTTTGTTGACTCGCGACGAGTAACGAGCCTCTCGCCGGTTTTCGCGCTCGAGCGAACGCCGATTGTGCGCTTCCCTCACCCTCGCCGCGGCGCTATCGACACTCCGCCGTCTAACTTCCACATTTTTCACGATACGCTTCGGTGGATATTCAAAAACGTTCGAAATGGCTGTTTCTAAATTGGGGGATTTTTTTTTGTTTTGGTGAGTATATTTAAATTATGGGTTGAATTTTAAAAGTATTTGAGATTACCTGATAAAAATTGAAATATTAAAAATAATGAAGAAGGTTAGAAAAAAGTTTTCACTTGAGAAAGAAAAGTGCCAAAAAGTCTTCCGAATTGTAGAAAATTCGATGGGTAAATTAGATAATTACGAAATTTTTTACGACCATCTAATACATTCTTTATATCTCATAGGCATAAAACTAAAAATTTATTATAGCCTTACATAAATTTACCATAAATAGTTCATGAAAACCTCTTTACATGCAATGTCAATGGGTAAATTCAGTATGGACTCAATTAATGGCAATATCATATCTATAGTAATTGAGTAATCGCATGAAGTATAATAAATAGTACAATTTTATATATCATAAAAATTTGGTTAAATTTCTCAACATTTTTCGTCTTTTAATTTAAAGAAGAAATGAACTAAAGTTTATTAACCATAAAAGTATTGCAAGCCAAGCTTTCTTTGATAAAATTTTATGAAAATTGAAAACAAAAAATATCAGTGAAGAATCTTACCTAAATAGGCGAATCTTCGATCGGGAGCGTTTAATTTTTCGAAAGCGTCCAGCGCATCCCGGAAGCTCCGTCGAGTCCACTCGGACTTCCTGTACATCCGGCGGACGGAAATGATTTGGAGCGCTGCCAGAAGCTGCGAGGCCGGACTTCGTCGGCGTGGAAAAAGCGAACGGCGGACTCTCCAGCGAGTCGCGAAGTCGCGCGACCGTACTGCCAGTCCTTCCAGCGCCCGGAATGGAGTGACCCTTTTTACGCGGCTGCACAGACTTTTACGTAGCTGAAGAAATAAACGTGCCCATACATTAAGGATGGAAATAATTCATGTGACTGTATACAAAGAAATATTGAAAATACCATCTGGAAAATTTGGGAGGTCATTCAATGACTTGACTTGTGTTAATGGCATGTAAAACTGATGGTTGTGGATCCAGTATACCAGCATCAGCATTTTCTGACCAAAACAAATTTTCTAAAAAATGGTACCCTTACAAAGTTTGTCTGATTTTTTCAAGAGAGGTTTTCACGCTACATTTTACGAAGAGCAATATCGTATTTTTATTTTTCTTATACACTACAAGCGCAAAATAAGAAAATTTAAATATCTTCCCATCCGGAGAAAAATAAATAGCCTCATAAAGAAGAGACTAAACTAAAAATGCACTCCATTAGGGCGTAATAAATATTAATACGGAGCCGCCGTTACATTGTTTCAAAGCACGTGGCTTTCGCTCGTGAATAATTTTCCAGGCCGAAATAATGCGCGACGGATTCCCATCAAAGTTCGCGCAGCGTAGAGGGGTTCCCTCCCCGCCCCTCCCTCCCTCCCTCCGAAGAAGAATGGGACGCATTCGACGGCGCGGCCGGGAGCTGCGCCCACGCGAAAAACCTCAAGAGACGTTGCGCGGAAGTTCACGGAGGGCCGCAAACAAACTTTCGGCTTTATCGAGCGCGCGCCGAGGTGCCGCGAATATTTGATAGTACCCTACCCCCGTGCCGCCACCCTTCTTACTCTTCTCTTCCCGGTCGTCCTCCTTGTTCCCCGGCTCTCCGCGTATTTGCCTTGCCGATTTGCTCCATTGTGCGCGAGGACGACTCTTCGCCGGCGAGATTTATCACTCGCTTATTTTTTTAATAATTTTTCAAGAGCGAACAAAAGATGGGCTAGAGGTTTCGAAGAAACTTGGAAGTTGCAGTTTTTGCTTACAAAAATTTAAACATTTCGTTCACGCAAGTTGTTTCTGATCGTTTTGCGAATACTGTATGCAAGTCTTCTCGTTTTGTATGGTCATTATTATATTTATCCTCTTTATTGTACTTAATATGTTTCCCTCATTATGTACTCTTTATTCTGAAATTCTACGAAAGACTATATAAACCTATGTAAATCATCCTATTATAAATATTTACAAGGGTTATTCATGCGCTGTTTCTACCCTTTTCTTATATTTTTCTATGTAATAAGCTTTTGCCCGTATATTTTTAAACAAATAAATAAATATACAGAAACACATTTTTAACCTCTAAAGATTTCCGACAAAAGGTACAATTAATGTGCCCACGGTAAACATACCTGCAAAAAAATTGCAGTAGACATTTCAAGAAGGGAAATTTTCATTAAAACGAAACCCGCATGACGAGGAAATATCCCCTAAACTATCGGCGCAGACAATAAACGGGAGCCTCGGATTCAATCACGGTAGGAATACGCGAGTCGGGCGGGATTCCGGCGCTTTTTCTCGGTGGCCCGCGCGATTACGCGTCTTTTTGTACCCCCAGTCGAGGGCGAGGCAATCGATGCAGCGGCGCCGAGCGTCCGCCGAACTCCGCGATGACGAGTTTTTACCCGTTTCTTTTTCGCCGAGATTTCTCCCTCCCACCCCTTTCCCCGATATCGACGGATAAATAAAAAGATATAGCGGAAAAGAGGCGAGGTGCTTCTGAGCGGAATGCGACAAATCGCTTCTCAGTCGCGACGATCTTCAGATTCGCTTTGCGACGATAGCGAAAGCTTTTTTTGCTGAGCCCTGCCGTGTAATAAGAAATATAAATATTTAAGATTTTTTTTACTTCTAATGTAGTATTTTAATTGTTATAATTATTAACTCTTTTAAACTTAAATTTTTTCCCTGTAGTTCTCCCAACATTTGTATTTTTCATTCAAAAATTGATTTTCTTAGTTTCTAGTCAATGCCACAATAACTTATTATCTTATTCGTTATTCAAAAAAGCTCTCGGAAGATATTTTCATAAACTTTTTATATGAGCATAGGTACCACGCGAAATATAAACATTTTTGACAAAAAAGGTATCTAAAAGGTACCTAATCATTAACCATAAAAAGAAACTCGTTATTGCTTTAACGGCAATCATTCTTACCTACTCAGTCACCGCTACCCTTCAAATCCAGCTTTGAACGCTCGATCAAACGAAAGCGTCGGCACAAAAACCTCAACTCATTGCGCTTGAGAAAGGGGAAAAAGCTCGCTCGCCGTAGCGATTGGCGAATAAAAAAGAAAACGCCGCAGCCTGTTTACGGCTCGACGCGACCGAATCAGTACCGGGGGAAGGTTGGAAGAGCGGGGGGAGGGGGGGGGGCGTGGGAAGGGACAGCGGGAACCCCGGCGATATTTGTACTTTGACTCGGCGAAAGAAATTGGCTGCGCGGCTCCACCTCGCCCCGCGGCTAATTGTCGGTGGCGTTTGATCTCGGCGCTCACGCAAATTGATGCTCCTTTGAGCTCGCGTCTTCGCTTCGCGCTCGCTTTGATTTCGCGCAATTCCCGGAGAATCCCTCCGAGCCCTCCACCCACCCTGGTATAATTCGGCGTCGGCGCCTCTCGCTTCACGGTGATCTCGGCGGCTGTGTTTATTTTTGCCGGCCGCGAGCGATATTTTTTTTTTTTTTTTTTTAAAGGGGCGAGGGATCGGTGAAAGTGATACTTTGATTTGAGGTTTGCATGCGGATGAGATGGTAATGCTCTGTAAAATGATTTTTCGATGAATTTTTTAATGATGGAGCAATTGAACTTTGCAAAGGTGGTTGTTTCAGCTTGTTAGAGATTTTCCAGTTGTTCAAGTTTAATTTGACTGAGGAAGCCGTGGAAAGAGATGGATGGATTGTTTCGTTGTGCATTGATATGATTTCTGGTCTGGTACTTTTTAGTAGTAAAAGTAAAGTTCCTCTAGAGGAAATTTCCTTTGATTTAAATGTTAGCAAAGTTCTTTTTCTCTTTCTTGTTAAATATCTCTGTATTAATGAATTCCAAATCTCAGGCGTTACTTTTTTTAAATTTCAGTGTCTGTAATAAAAAATTCCTTATATAGACAAAAAAAAACACTAAGCTGTGATAAACTAATGGAAAAACAAAAAGAGTAAAAGGTACTAAATTTAAATACCTTGTTTGAAACAAAGAACACATACGCCTCGGAAGATTAAATAGAATTCAAATAAAAGTAAAATTTAGGCATAGTGAATCCTCATTAAAAGAAACAATAAATTTTCATTAGAGATTAATATGATAATGCATTCTAATTATTTAATCCTCATTTCACCATATGCAAACTAGGGCTTACCCTATTCAAATGACTCTCTCTGCCCAAAGACTCCTCGACTATTACAACCAGCCCCGAAACAGAATAGAATATACAATGAAGCCATCAACATTAAATCCCTCAAAGTCAAACGTCGGGAAAAAAGTCACGTTTAAACAAACAGAACCAGCTCAAATAAATAAGCGCAGTCACCGCCAATTTCCCGGTGTTCTCGGATTTCTTCTTCCTCGGGTAACGTAAAATCCGAGCGCCGGAGTAGCGGGAAAAAGCGAAACACAAAAGGAGCGCCGGGGAGGCTGCGCCGACGTCGCGACGACGTTTCGTCTCGGCGCAATCGGATCCGCCGACGTCGCGGCATCAGACGAGGGCCGCGTATTGCGTAATGAGGTGAAGCTCCGCGGCGTCTCCGCGAGTGTGACGCGTCGCGAGTCAATGGCGCGGGGACCGCCTACCACCCCCCGCGCGAAAAAGCGACGGGCTGGAACGCATGAAAATTGCCGCGCATTAGTTTCCCTCCCCGTCTCCCTTTCTTACCGCCTTTCTTTGTTCCCTTCTCCCGAGTAACAAGAGTGCAATTGCATCGGTTTCTTTTTTAAACCAAGTCTGCTTCGATTCGATTCTTCTTTTCTACGGGAAGGAAGAAATCAAAGATAAGTAGATAATTATGGTAACAGATAAGGTATTTTGAAGGAGAAAGGACTCGGATGATCACGAAGATCCAATCTTTGATTAATTCATTTTATTAATCCAGCTGACGTTTCGGTACTGGAAAAAGTCCCTTCTTCAGAGCTATACAGAAAGATATATAATTAAACATGAAATAAGAATCTTACAGATGCTCAGTTTTTCGACTCAACATATCTTCGATTATTAAAGACTTTATAAAACAATTGGTGCCGACTAATAACCAAAAGTTGATTTTGAAAATTAGTTATGCACTTTTTTATTCACTCGCCTATCAATATGTCTCGGAGTCAGGTTAATTAATCCGATGTTTACCCGTCGCATCATCAGCAGATATTCCTCCTTGATATCCGAGATTTTAATTAAAACTTAATTAACGCACCACAAATTCAAATCCAATTTATTTCGTGTTGCAACCCCGCCCAGCCGCTCGCGAGCGAGGAAGAAAAGCGGGACTGTAGGGAGAGCAGGGACGCGAGAAGTAAAAAAAAACGCTCCTTTTGTGCGGGTTTGGAAAAATTTTATGTTGCCGAGTCAGCTCCGCATTTTTCGCCCTACGAAAAGTCGAGTTCAGCTTGTTGTACTTCGGCGAGCTTCTGCTCCCGTGGGTCAGTTCAAAGCATTCGGGGGATATATATTTTTTTTTTTGCGCTCTCGGTGCTTTCTATCTTCCGGGCTTGCCACCGCGTATTTATTCCATTAGGAGGGCTTGTACAATTTTCCCCGGGCGGCCGGTATTTCGTTTTTTCTCGTGCGGAATTTATCTTGCACGAAGATTTCTCCGTTATCTGCGGTGTATATCAATTAGGTATTTAAAGCTGACCTTCCATTTGCTAATTACAAAAACAAATATTTTGATTAGGTTTTCTCGAGTAGATGAAATTTTAATAGTTGAAATTTAAAAGAAAATATTTTATTTGTTACCAAACTTGTTACAAGTCCAACCAGACTTTAACTGTTAGAAAATTTAACTCACTTATTTTTTAATCTGTGCCACTCAAGATATGGAAATATATATCCCAAAGATGATGGGTAAATTCGCATTTCAATAATGTGAATCTAACTCTGGAAATCAGAAAAAGTAAATGAAGAAAACAGCTTTAAAGTTTTGATGATAACATATGTTCATAACTGAAATAATTACTGGTTTGAAATATTATGTTCATTCCGATAATAGCATTCATGTTACCCTGGAAATAAATCATATCGCAACGAACAAATTATGTGTAATTAAGTATTCCTTTATTAATACATTAACAATTTTAAAACGAAACAAGAATTTGAATTACAATGACATTATTCTGTATCGAATTTCTTATAAGAATCAGTGAAAATTAAAACAAATTTCTTAAAAATTTTTAAGTTTAATCTTTTCTTTTATGACTTGACAATAATTACCTCAAATGAATAATAGACTGTGCGAATTCAATTGATCGGCGTATGTCACTAAGCATTTCAATCGATTGGCAGCTTAAAAATAAATTAACCGTGAGCACAGGAAAAAAATAGATGGAGGTGAGCACAATGCGGCAAATGGGCCAGATCGAGCGTTACGGTTGAGGCGAAATGACGCGTGGGGCTCGCGATGAGTTTTTAGGGCAATTGCTTGTGAGAATTAGTTCGGTGAAAAATAACGCTAGAGCAGTGACAAAAAACCGTTGTACTCAGCCAGATTTTGCCTAATTGTTACAATTCGTTTCAATTACGGTGATATTCGTACGTTAATAGCTCGAATGCTATTGATGACTGTAATCACTTTTTTGCCACCTATAAATACTTGACTGAGAATATTTATCTCCAGTTGTAAAATGTTTAAATTTTTCGATAAATTTTGTTCGTCAATTGACTTACTTATGTTTAAGATACAATAATATTGAAATGAGAAAATAATTTGACAATTATTATTATATCTTGTCACCGCATAAGTTAAAAAAAAATGTTATCCCACTCTGATTTCCCAAAAGTTTGACAACACTCCACGTCGCTGCAAAGCTCGCTGCAATTCAACGCTATCACATTCGCGAATTCCAGCAGCTCCAATTTTTTATTCAAAGAAATAGAGGAAAATCCACGGCCTATCGTTTTACAAAGAACCAGCGGAAGAGAAATACGTGAACTGAGACAAGTCGAGGCAGACTCGCGGATGAAGGGTATTCCTTTTATTTCATCAACCCTACGTACCAGAGTTCAAAGATATATTTTATCAAAATATAGTTTAAATTCTGGCTCGTCGGTGCTCCGCTGCCGGTGAATATCAATTTCCATGGCACGCGGAATGCGAGAATATTTGCGGCGTAATGAAATAAAAATACTCCCCCATTTAGGTACTTCTTATTCCTCTTCAGCATCGACTTTTCCTTTGTTTGCAGATGGAATCTCACTACTAGTTGTCTTTGTAAGAAATCAGGTGTAATTTAAGGAAGTTATAGAGCACGGAATAAGTTCGGATGTAATTGAAAAAAAAAGAGATTATTAGTATTGATATCGTATGCGATTTTATTTTACTGCATTCAAAACTATAGCAAATTATACTTTGTAAGTTATTTCAATGTAAATAAATATTTGTAGATTAAAATAATTTGGAATGGGACTATAATAATCATTTTTATAGCTACAATATTTATTGCAGATATTTACCTGCACATATATGGTAATTATGAGTACCAGCCGTATACATTGTACAAGTAAAGTCTAATTCTGTCCATAAAAGCAGAGGTACTCTATTAATTGCCTATTTGAAATAATATTGCCTGTGACATTGACGGTAATATCCCGTCCAAATTATGCTGTAATATTCCAGATACTTTCGCGAAATAGTTTCAATTTGAATATCGCATGGATACGTTCCTGCTTTTAGCGGCTAAAAGCGATGTTTAATGAAGTAGTTTCATGAAGCGAAATAATTACAGTTAATTTGTGTGCTTACTGGTTTTAAAAATATTTTTTACAAAGGAATGCATGTTTAAAAAATTATTTTGAATGTCCGCTGTATCAATAATTTTTAGTAAATATTTTTTTAAAAAGTACACACAATTTTTCTTTATTTGTAATAAACAGTTGCTAAATACGAATGATATACATGACGTGACATTAATGTCTTTTACATTATATTGTATTTCGAAGTTTTTTCTCTTACACGTTTTTCAATGCACTTCATTAAAAAAACAATGCCATATGTCGAACTTCACTTTCAACTTACATATTTACTTCGATTTAAAAAAATAATTACCTGATATATTTAATCAAACGTTTTGTGAGTCATTATTTAAGATTTCATTCTCTAATAATAATTTGCACAACAAAAAACTTCGTAATACTTTCTTTGGTGCCAATTCGACTTCTCATAAACGTAAATTAATATGTCTATTCTAAAATTATTGCCCATGGCAAGCACCTAATTGAGCTATCACATTTTCCTCATCCCTCCAAAAAAATGGAAAAAAACCCAGCAGTTGCACATGGCGGAATCAAGGAGAGGCCCGACGATAGCATCTTTAATATTTTAATTCGTCGCCGCGCGCGAAGGCGCGAAAGCTGCGCGTCCGGCGTATAATGGATAGTGCCGGGGCTCGTGCGGGGGAGTGAAAAGGGTCCGGTGCGCGCTCGCACACGCACACACACACACGTGCGCCTCCCTCCTTCTATCTCATAACGAGGTTGTCCGTGTGATGGATGAAGGCCCGGGCCGAGCCGCTCGCGGAAAGCCAGATCGAGCGACGCCTGCACACCCTACCGCCGCGCCGATCCTATCTTACTTACTCTGTCTCCCCTTTTAGTCGCGCTAATGCAGAGCGAACGGGAGTTCGCGTTGTTGCGCGCGTCCAAGTGCTTTTTGACGATTATCCCCCGGGAAAAAGCGAAAACGGTGTTGTTACGGACAGAGTTAAGTACCAATTGTTCATTGAAAAAATGAATTAATAATGAGAATATTTATATTTGTATTTGATCGAAACACCACAAGAACCGGTCTTTAGAACAAAACCGGATTTGTAGTTTTCAACCGTGATGCAACGGACTCTTATTTATAATGAAATTTTTACTTTGGGCATAATTCGTTAAGAGTTGACGCATCAGTCCGCGTCCGATCAACTCCGGGGAAGGATTTTTCTCCCTAAAGCAGTAAAGTAAAATTATTTTCATTAAATCATGTTCTGCATGTACTACATATTGTTTTCATTGCTAGTCCCCATTGCAAAAGATTGGCAGTGCGTCGGAACCGGCTAACGCAAAATTTAAGGCCCTCGGAAACGGTCCTGGTCATAAGATTTTATTTGCAGAATTTCTGAATCCTCTGGGCAAAAAGAAACGCCCCCGGGTGGGCTCGAACCACCAACCTTTCGGTTAACAGCCGAACGCGCTAGCCAATTGCGCCACGGAGGCTTATATACATCATCGACTAATGTGATAACGTCAGCTACGAAAGAGAGATAAGGTCTAAACACCGCTTAGGCGCGCGCGGCGTCTGCATCGACTGCCGCTAGACAGCGCGCTCAGCAAAAGAAAGAAATGAGAGAAGAATCTTATCTAACTGCAAGATAATGGAGGCCCCCACTCGCACACTTGACGTTTGGAGAGAATTCATCTATATCTATTTCACTTTGTTTGGAAGTAATGGAAAGTTACGTGAACGTTTCACTATCGGAAATAAAGATTTCCTATTAATGAAATCATTTGCAGTTGATCTAAAAATTGAATTTTTCTGAAAATGTTTTTCTTTTTTTTGGAAGTATTTAGATGTATTCATACTTCGGAGTCACCCTGTATAATGTAATATATTTTCTATATTATGTATATGACACACAGTAAATCAGAATTTCTGCATAACCGTAGTGTTCAGTACTATAGGCTTATGAACCAACAAAATTAAAAAATAAATATTTTATTCTTTCTTACTTAATACATTCTAATCAATAAATATTTTATTCCTCCATCTACCTCCGTCAATCCTAGAGTGTTACTACAATAAAATCCGTCTTGAATTTTTTTGCCACTGTCGTTTCTCCAAACGCTATCGGTGTCATCATCGTCCGAGCAAAAAATCATCCCCAGAAAATCCAATTTCACGAGCGACAAAGGCCAACTACGCGCTTGCCATCGAAAGGCGGGGACGAGCGCGAACGAGGTGACGGCGAGCACCGATGACAGACAGCGTGTGCGCCGGCGATAGCGCGATACTCCGGTCGGTCAGCTGATCCCCTCTGGCTAGGTGATTATTCATCGGGAAATAATACGCATTCGTGCTGAAATAAGAAAAAAATAGAAAAAAAACGCTCGTAAAAAATTTGTTCAGCTTCTTGCTGAATTCTGATAGAATTTGGAAAAAGTTTCCCCTTTTACTAGATTCTTTCTTGATACAGCTAATCTTGAAATTTGTACAATTTTTCAGTGCTAGAAAAGGTGTTTCATTGCAAAAGGAAATAGTACAAATTTTACGGGACGATAAACGTGTAGGAATTATGTTCTAAGTTTAGTTTTTATAAGTAGAAACAGACGAGTATAGTCAGACATTGATTTTCAGAAAGCTTTTATAAATCCACTAAATGAAAGGGTGACATTTTTTGAAAATAAAATCTGTTTTAAGCTAAATGATTTAAATTTGAAAAACCTCTGTGATTTTTAAAATAATTTCATGGTTGTCGCATTTTTACATTATTCTGATTCGCGAAAAATTTTACGTTTAATTAGGCGAAAAAAGTGAATGGTCGACTCTTTATTTTCAACCAAAAAATATAAAATATCATTTCGAACATTATCAAAATAAAATATAACTCAACTACGGAAATATTTTGATCATTTTATTTATATTTAATGCATACCCTACGTAAAAGTGGTAATATTTAGCCATTTCATTACGAATGAATTGTACTGGAGTAACGGACGAAATGAAAGTTCCCATTTACTGTTTTACATTCGTTCAAAGACTTCGAAAATAGAATGCGTTGATTAAATTTTTCGAGAGCAGCGCATGAAATGCAAATTTTGCACGCGGACGTACCACGTTTAAAAAAAATCTTTTGTACTATACTTTACACGACTCATATTGAATTCATGAAACTCATCGGTCAATATTAAACGCGACTGCTCACTCGGCGGAGCGAAGGGAAAACGAAAACGAAACGCGGATAAAAAGTTATCGAATTTGATTGAATTAAGAGGCTGCGCAATCTCTCGCGTGCGAAATTCTGGAAAAATCGATGGGGTGTCTTGGCGTCCATCGAGGCGTTCAATCATAAGCCCCTTCAAAAGCGTCATTAACAAACTTCGCTGTCTGAAAACAGGCTAATTCCATTTCGCCTCCTCTCCCGCGGGCCAAGTTTTTCTCACCCCTGCCTCCCCCGCCTCTCCCCCCACGGGCCGAAAGTGCAACGTCCGCAAATGAGGACTGAAAGAACCTAACGAACGTCTGCGATCGGCACTTTCCGTCTCCGCGCGCAGCCTCCTGGACCTCTCCTTTACCCTCTCCCAGGCTCGCGACACTTTTCTTCTCTTCCTCCGTCACGCCCACTGCGAGTCGCAAAAGTGGAAAGCTCGGCGTTATTCCACCTGACTACGACTTTTCATTTACTTTCAGCGTTTGAAGTACACGGATTTTTTAAATATTTACTTGTCACCTGATACCGTGACGACGAAAACTTTTTAATGAAGTATCAGTTCCAGTGTAAAAGAAAAGTTTGGTATAAAACAAAAAGTTCATGTTTAATTTGTTTTTAAATAATGCCAAAATATGCCAAAATATGCATTTTTAATTCTCGGTGCATCGGCCTGCATTATAAATAGTCGTTAAGTTTTGCTTAAGGTTTCTAATTATAAGTAATTCATCAAAATGAAAATTATATTTTTAATAAAATTTAATTCATTATCAATTTCAATTTTATAATAAATGACATCTGCACAATGTCGATTACATTCATGTTAAATGTAATACAACCATAATAAGCTTGGAATATAAAAATGAAAAGAAAAGAAAAATTGATTATTAATAAAAATGGTATAAATAAATTTCAATTTTTTATACACAAAATAAGTAGCGTTATTAAAGGCAGAACTAAACTGTCAGCGGAGCTTTGGGAAGAAAACGTTGGCTTTTGTGAAGAGGCATCGAAAGACGTGCGGGAGGATGAGTGGCCGCGCCGTACGCATACCAATGATCGCTCGAATTTGTTGCGCGTCGGCTTGGGAAACGGCGTGAAATTGGAGTTCGGGAGTCAAAGGGAGATGATCGTAACTTTTCCCCCAATTTTACCCGAACGCGCAGACTTTACTCGATCTCGATAAGCTGCGTCTTCTCCTTTGTGATCCCTTACTTTTTCTTTTGCAATTAGGTAACCAGTCAATTGGGAAATTCCGTTTTCTTCGAAGAGAATCTGTTCAAACGATAATTTTAAATTATCGATTATTATGAATTTATTGTTAATTATTATTTATTATTTATCTGAGAATAAACATTAATCTATGTATGACAAAATTTAAAACATAATGTATCCACAGTTATTTTTTTATATAAACAAGTTTTTAATAATGTTCTCCTTTCTGTTTCAGGTAAGTTGATCGATGGACACCGCCAATATGTTTATCGTCGATCTTAACGTACCAAAACTCACGGTAATTAAACCGACATTTTATACTTATTAATCAATTGCAAATTTCCTTTGTTGCTTAAAAAGCAAAACAAATTTTCGGAAAAAATACAATGCACTCTGTACGTCTTCATTGATTCAAAAATGACAAAAATGTAGAAGCAAGATCATTTATCAACAGTGTCTAAAGAATGAACTAATTATTGGCGTTGTTCCGCAAAAAAATTCGCATCTAATCATTACCAAAAATCAAATTAATAAATTAATTAATCAATCTAAGCATAAGATATGAAGAACAGTCAATGAACTCGAAAAGAAATTGATGAGATGATCAGATGAGCGATGAATCTCGAGACAATTAATTAGAAAACACGCTATTTGTTATCGCGGTACATTAATTACGGTTACTGATTTACTTTGAACAAGAATAATGTTTTTTCTGCTCTTTGTTAAAAAGGTACAGGTTGGATTAGCTTTCTGTATAGTCGAATAATGTTTTCATAAAATTTGAGTTGCTTTAAAAAAAAATATATAAAATTCCGTAAGTAGATTAATGCCGGATACGGCCAGCCCGCATGCATTACCTCCTTTTTTATTCCGCAGTCGTACACTTTAAAGCGTAAAAAAGTTTGTCCGTAATTTTATCACACCTCGGCATAAAAAATGTTAAGATATATTTTACTCCATTTACGTGACTGTAATCCTCAAACAAATACCTCGCAAACCCCAGTTCGAGCAAAAATACCACTCCCTTCGTCTATAAAATTCTTAAACGCGTCGTATAATTAAAATCCTCTTAACATCTAAATAAAAAAAAAAAAAATAATTTCGGTATCGCCGCATTCAAAAACCAGCGCATCCACCGTCGACACCTCGCCGCCGCGTAAAACGACAGCCGCGCCTAACAAGCAGCCTCTCTCCGCGATAAAGCATTTATCGCCGAGTTCGGCCCTAAAAACGCGCAAGGAAAAAGCAGCCGAAAAAAAATGAAAATACCCGTGCGGTGCGCGCCTTCGCTCGCGCGCGCAAAAAAAAAAAGACAGAAAGCGGACGCTCGAGCCGGGAAAACAGGTAGAGCATAAAAAAGGGGGTCGCGCGGGCGGGGTGGCAGCTAGCGCGCCGCTCGGCGGGAAGGCGAGGCGCGCGACGTCACTTTTACGTCTAGCCGTAAAAAAAAGGAGCGCGCGCCTCGCGGCCTCGTGTGTTACGATAATAAAGAAGCGCCGGCCCATATACGCGCCCAGCCGCCGACCGTAAAATGCTTTCGCTGACAGGACACGCTTAGCGCGCGAGAAGAGAGGAGAGGAAAAAAAAGGGGTGCGCGCCGCCGCCGGCGTCGAATCCATAATTCACGCAATTTATGCCCGCGCCGAGGAGGCATCGGGCCGGGCGAGCGGCTGAAAATTGCGCGGACGCCCCGGGTGCCGTCGCGACGGATGACGGAGGTGCCGCGGTGGAAGATGTTCGTCGGGCGCGGGTGGTTGGAGCGAGGACGGGTGCACTTGGGACTCGTCGTCACGAGACGGCGATAAAATTGTTTGCTCGGATGGTTCTGATAAATGTACATTAGGTGCATGTAAATTAGATAAGATTGATTCATTTTTTAATTTTAGATTAATGATTACTGTGCGTGACACCAATTTTTTTTATAGAGATATATATGCGTTGATATTGGTTTCTTATAAATGAAAGATAAACCTGTAGGTCGATATACGAGAAATACCACTTTAAATATTCTTAATAAACTAAATATTTCAGAAGTTGAATATCGTGATTTTGTTTGTTTTTATATTTCCACCTTTTGAATGATCAATGACTTACAGCATTCAACAATTAAAATTTTTTATTCATTTTAATCTTAAAATTATATTTACGTATTCTTTTATGTTCAAAATAAAAACTTCAAGGTTAGTACACGAATGTGACAGAAAAAATCAGTAATTGCATTGTCCAACTGTAACTTTCGTAGTGAATTCAACTATAACTTTAATCTTGAACATATAAGTATTATTGTAATTTACATCCTTGAAAGGGAATGCTCTGCTTGTTGGTATAAAAATTAAACAGAAATAACGTACAAGAAAGTAAAAGGCACGAGCATGAAATTAAAGAGCACCGGAAGCGGGAGGCAGCCGAAAGGACGACTCTTATTGTCACGTCGAACGAAGCCCGGCGGAGGAGGCGATTCTTCACGTCGTTCGCGCGGGAGACGAACGACGCGTCGCGCTGAGAAAAAGCGAGCGGCGCACACCCGCCGAATACCTAACGTGCGCCGACAGTAAAAAAAAAAGAATAGATAGAAGGCGGAAAGCTGCCGGGGCAAAAACTGAGAAATAGACGAATGGGATAAGGTAAACTGCTCGGCGTGCCTTGGTATGGATTGCGTAACTCCGCCGTGCCTTTTTCCCCCGGCTTTTAAGGGTTCGCTTGATTCATTGAACTTAATGCTGTCTACGTTGTATATGTACAAAGTGCGCAATTATTTAAACCTATGGGCTCCCAGCTGGAAGCTGAATCGATTTATTAGGTAGTTGTAGTTAGAGAAAACTAGACTATAGTTTTCCCCGTGTGACTAAACGCGTAGGATAATATTCTTTTGTATTTAATGTGTTAAAAATACATATCAAATATAACACTAATTAATAGGTTTATAGTGAATATTTTTCATCACAAATAGTGATGAAGATCATTTTACTAACATAAAAAAGGTAAACCAGTTAACTTATAACCACTAAAAGTTTCCCCTTTAAAAATATTGAAGTCAGATTATCACTCTAGAAACTAGACAGTATCTTATACACTGCATCGATTCAAAGCTCATCCCTTGTTTTATAAATGAATGTGCGACACAATAGAGGGAGTGTTGCATTCTCGTTCTACATTATCATTCAACAACACCCAATTTAAAAAGCAACTTTTAAAACTACGTACTATACAGCATCGCACGAATTTTTCAAAGTTATATACCCCTAACAACCAGGCTAACACATACTTAATTCACCGCTATGAACAGCTCTCGCATCCCCCCGGTTTGCAAACTCGACGAGCGTCAAAGCCGTCGTCGCTTCGCCGTGGTGTATACATACACACTCGTGCGCGATGAAAGAGGGTGTACCGGGGCGAGATGCTCAAATGGTCGTGCGGGGTTCCTCTGACGCCGCGTCGGCGTCGCGTCAGGAGCGTTTATGATCGCCGCGCGTATTTGCAGCGCGCTGCGTCGATCAGCACTCAGAACCCAACTCCCCTACTCGCCGCTTTGACTCGACCCTCGCGGAGTCGTACGCACCGCCAGCTGACTCACCGCGTGCCACCGACGATTTTGCGCGCAAATGTTTGTCCGCTTTCCTATGCGCATAATACGCGATTATTCACTTTTCAACTATTTCTTTTAAACCAATTGCATAATACTACAACTGTACCACTGCAGTTTCATTCACAGCTCCGAAAATTCATTGGAAAGTAGTGAACTTGACCCGAGTTGCTTTCTATGAATTAATTCTCCAAGCATTTAAATTAGCGTACAAATCAAGTTTACAAAAGTTTCGTGCAATTTTATTTCACCGAGGTTGTCGTAGAAAAGTGTGCAAGTTTTCGGAAAGTCGAACTTTCCAAAAGTACCAGCAGCGAACGGAAGCGAAGCCAAAAACTCGCGCGCGGCCGCACAAAGCGAGCTAAATCCGCAGTGCATCAACGCGTCGCGTCCGTCGCGCTCGCGCAAACAACTTGGAGTCTTCAAGAGCTCACTGGGGCGGGTACACACACGGGCGGGCATCGCGGAGGTAAACTCGGCGCCGCGCGCAAATCCAAACTCGCGCGCCTCCCGATATAATCCATCGGCCGGCTCCAGATCCGGGCATTAATTAGGCGGCGGATCACGAGCGCTTGCTCGGTTTAATTACTTTCGCCGGCTCGGCCGAGGACGGGACTGTCCATTTGGAGCCGGCTTGCGAGCGTCCCCCCGGCAGTCCGAGCCATTGTAAACACGCTTGTAACACGGGGAATCATCAGCGCGCACCTGACCGCCTCCCTCCGCCCCTCGGAGAGCCGGAGCCATTGTAATCGCGTCGGGCCGACGTCATTTGCGCCCATTGATCGGATTGACGAGTGCCGCCGTGGGGGCGAGCGGCACTGCACCCGCGGGCCCGGCAAACGCTTTGATGTGATAGCGGCGCCGCGAGCTCGCTGACGGGTTATTGCCTTAGACGTCGGCGAGCGATCGCGATTGCGATGGATTATTAATAGGGTTACTTTTTTGCTTTGGTTTACTTTTTTTTGCGCATATTTGAAATTTACAGCTGGGATAGGAATATGATGTTATTCGTATCTTCAAATTGATAAGACATTATTCATATCTTCAAATTGATAAGCTTTTAAAGAATAAACTTCATCTTAATAGGGTATGAGTACTCATATGAGTGTGGTTTATTGTGACTAGCATCAAATGGCGTTTTTAAATGCTTCGCAACATCCTGCCATCGTTTTTTAAGAGAGAAAATTACTAAATAGACGAAAGTATATTGGATTAATAAAATAAAAATGTTTGTCGTGTTCAGTAATAAAAGTAGAATTAATAGCGTTAAAATTGATTCATCATTTCTATAATAAATCTACTATAGAATAAGAAATAATTAAGCGTACATTGAACTTGTCGAGACAGCGCAGATCCTCGATATTCATCCCACCCGTTCTAATAACGTACGTGCATGGCACAACGCGACGAGGTGAATCTCCATCGACGAGCTTTTTTCTGCGCACGAGAAATTGACTCGTCTAGTATGAAACTTTCATGACGTGTACAATATTTCTATCTAAGCTGAAAAGTCATTGGCTTTTAATATGAGATTTTTATTTCAAAAGAAGTATAACCAAGATATTTTTATCCATATTTTTTAATTTTTAAATCAATTTTTATTTTTAGTAAAATTCCATCGTTGAATGGAATGTAAGAAAATTTCTGCTTATGCTATATACTTATTCAAACTTAAAAACTATTCATATAAGTTATAAATAAATAAATGATAATTTTTTTAAAGACCTCATGTATCAAAGTAAGCTTAAACATTCCCTGTGAAGTATACAATAAATTTATTAAGTTAGAAGCAAGACTCGCAAAGTGTACGCCATATCCTAAAAAATTGAACGATAATTCAAAATGAAAAAAGGGTCTATATAGAAAGCAGCTCTCTAAAAATCCGTTACCAAAGCAAACCCAATAACGCCTTCCATTTCCTTCGGCGAGGAAAAAAATAAAGCCCGGGCTTTCGCAGGCCTCCAAACAGGGAAGTCGAAAAAAAAGGTGGATGACGGGGGGGAAGAGGAGATACCCCGGCAGGCCGGCGAATCCAAACACATGCAAATGAAAATTGCGAGAGCCGACGACACGGGCGCACACAGATTTCCCGCGTCTCGTGCTCGCACACGCGGATCCCGTCGATAATGTAAAGCAAGCAGGGCGAAATATCCCTCTCACGGCCGTCACTTTCTCCCTTCGGCGTTGTTATCGCAACCGCTCGTAAAAAGCTTGTCGCTACTCGGTCGCGCTCTCCACCCCCGATCCCGGCGAGAGGCACCGAATACGAGGCAACTTCCATCCGGCGATGGATTTTTTTTTTGCGATAACCCGGTGTTCCAAAAAGATTTTTATATTAAGTATCAAGTTTTTATGCTTCCACGAATTGGCACTGAAGAAATTAGTGCTTTGATTATTGTTAATTTCTTTTTTACGTTAAGATGATATAAAACCTAAGGTTATATATCGACCTTACGGGCATAGGTATTTTCTTGTGTTTTCATCAGAAATGTGTTTTCGTCATTACGGAAGGAAGTAGATATTTTGATAGTAAAATGGATTGGGAGGAAAAAGACTTTAACCATTTCTGCGGACAAGTAACTTTTGACTTTCTACGTACCTCTTTAAATTTACAAAATGTTGGAACAAACGATTAAAAAATAAATCGTTAATGGATTTTCATTCAAATTTTCATACTTTCTTTAATAACTTTCGAGAACGGAACTCAAGTAAAAGGAACGTGGAAAATCCAAGGGGTGGGTGGGTTAGAGTACACATCAGACGAAAACGTCCCGGCGGTGGCGGCCACTCGCGCGGAAAGCATCAGGGGTGAAAAGTTTCCACGCGCCTTCGCCAAATTTGTTTTACACTTTTCTTCGGGGTAACGATAATTTATCGCTTGTACGGAGGAAATGCCTCTTTGCCGGGATCCATTTATTCTGTTTGCACAAAACTGCTAGGGAGGCTTACAATTTGAATGATATGTTGATTCTCCCACAGTCACTTGTATCTTACACCAGTATTTCTGTACCGACTTATTTTAAAAGAGGAAATAAAATCGTGTTTCATAATTTTGAATACATTTTTTAGAAATTAGTGAAAAATAATATATTCTCTACTTACTGTTCATTCCTGAAGAAAACCTATTCTGACTCAAATAAAGTTATGAAAAAAATCGAAAAATTAAAATATTAAACATTTTACACTAGTTCAAAGTTCTACCTATATATCTACTATTCACTGCATCTATATCGATTAACTAAACTTACTTTTTACAACATTATTTTCAATTTCATTTTCTTCAACTTATATTTAAAAGATGAATGCTAAGATTGTCATTATTTAAATCAATTGCTAAAATATTATTTCAAATTAAACGAATCGTATACATTCCTCTCGCTTTCTATTAAAAACAAATCTCGAGCTTCAAAATCCGTCGTAGAAGGCGTCCCGACTAAATTAACCTCGCGACAGCGAGCATCACCTTCCGCAGTGACTCCGCTTCTTTTCGCGCGCCGCCGCCGCGCGGGAGTCTCGCGTTCTCGCGCCGGATAATAATGGAGCCGAGGAAGCTCCCGCGCAACGAGCGCCGGGAAATCGGAGGAGCGGAATCTTCGCGCGACTTAACGAGCCGCCGGGTTCGCGTTGCGTCGGGACATTAATTACGTTATTTAATCTCCCCAAGAGGGGGGAGGGGGTGAGAAGGCGGCACCCGCTGTTATGACGCGCGCCGGTATCGCGAGATTTCCAAGCCTGAAAATGGCCCTCTTTCGGTTATTGTCTCTGCGTGGCTCGATGCGTAGCTCGAGTGAAAAATGTTAGTCAGCGCGCTTTTTTGGAAGATTATTAAAATTAATGAGAAGGAGCTTTTTTGCTTCTAACGTAGCCTGGTTATTTAAAAAAGAACTCATCTGTTTTATTAAATAAAAGTGTAAATGAATTGACTTGCTGCATTCTAATATAGATAACTAGAGATAAACTAATCTCAATTTAAATAGAATCATATCTTTGTGTAAACATATTTCAAGCTCTATAAAAACAGACCTGCATCGAGGCACTATCACGTCTCTTGATACGTTGAAGTCCAGTGAATGCGCGGTAAATTACAAAGTACACGTTCTAATTATTAGCAATAAAATTGAGGGTTTTTAGAAACACAGTAAATAAAAAATAAGCAGAAGTTTAAACTGAGGTTGAGTATTTATTTCAGTTCTTATCGGTAATCTTCATGAGATAATCATGCAAGCTCACTTGCATAAATTACTCAGT
This sequence comes from Eurytoma adleriae, assembly GCA_900480045.1. Lineage (NCBI taxonomy): Eukaryota > Metazoa > Arthropoda > Insecta > Hymenoptera > Eurytomidae > Eurytoma > Eurytoma adleriae. Next base: position 25,199 of record UXGC01000909.1, read on the forward strand.
TGTCGATTAAGTGTTTTGTGAAATGAAAAATTTCGCTGCTCCTGATAATAGATGTTCAGTAGCTGTTCATGGTCGACTCGATCCAGTCGATGTAGGAGGACACGCGAGTGTACACCGAAGGGGCACCACCGCCGCATGGAATGAATCCCCACGAGACGACACCAACTACCACTGTTTGGTCGTTTTCGTACTGAACCAACGGGCCACCAGAGTCACCCTTTAGGATAAATCAAATAAAAAATATCACATTAATCACATGATCCTCATAATGCAATAAGCAAAAAAAATTCGCAGGCATTTAAAGAACTTACGGAGCAAGCGGAGATATCCTTCGTAACTTTAATAGGACCAGTGCAGAGCATGCTGTCGGTGAGTTCAGCGCTCTCGTCAAGAGTCTTGAGGGCAGACTCGCAAGTGGGATTTTCGACGATGGGCATGGTGGCAGTTTGCAAGACAGTGGGTAACTTGGGAATCAGTTTTTTGGAGGTTGAACCCCAGCCGCTCAGTACCGCCTCACCAGATTGAACGGATCCTTGCACCGGAAGTTTAGCAGGCTGAACACGGTCGTTGAACACAATTGGGGTTCTGAGCTTCAGTAGAGCAATGTCGTTGGGTGCAACGTTTCTGTGGAAATAGAATAATGTGTGCAATTGTTTATTGTTCAGATCAAATTTAAATATTTTCGAAATTTCAAAATGTGAAAAAGCACTGGAATTTGTTGAAAACTGAGCCAACCGAGCTTAGTGATCAGAATCCTGTTAATTTTTTATAAATAATCAACTTCTGATAAAAATTCTGACCAGAAACCCACTTTGTGAGCAAAATTGGATTGATAAAAAACTAGTGCTTTTACAATGAATGACAGTCTCTGAAAAGATATCTAGTATTTACCCAGGGTAATTTGGATGAACGATCTTCTTGGCGATTCGAATGGTCTGGACGTGTTCATCGTCCTGGATGATGTGGTGCTTGCCAACCTTGACGATAGTCCTGCCGATCTTAGGTACGCTGGTCACGCAGTGTCCAGCTGTGAGGATCCAGTTCTCATTGAGGATGGTGCCACCACAGACATGCGAGTAGGGAAGCAGGATAGGGATTCCCCACTGCAGTGATACCTGATGCGGGAATTGGCCAACGGTAGCATCTTTACCATCGGTAATACGACTTACCGAGTAGGCATCGCTGGCTAAAAGGACAAAAATAAAATATATATTTTTTTTATTTCTAAAGCAGTCATGTTGTCGAAATGAAATGAAAATTACAAAAAATTTAATAAAAATGAGTAGAGGCTGAATCAAATTGGTATATTACTTACCCTGGACCAGGAGGATTGCAGCTAGTGCCCCAACGACGAACTTCATGTTGACTTAACAAGGTGCAAGTAAACAATCTTTCTTATGTTTGGTTGGTATTTATAGGTACCTCGAATACACTGAGAATCTGATTGCCGAATGAAAATTGATCTGATTTTATGTACGTCAATTTCTAGGAATCAAAAGTGTTAGATAAGATATACATTTAGATTGCACCTGCGTGAATCGGTACACTTTGGACTTAGCTTCTATAAATGTTTACAATAATATGAAAGATAAAAGTGTAGAGAGACATTATTACACAAAACTGTCAAGAATTGATTAAAACAATTGACATGTGATTAGACAAATGATGTTAAATGTCATTCATTCTTGCTTCATTCATTCTTATCTCCTGCATTCAGTATCTTTTTATATGTTGATGAAATTTTGAAATCTACTAAATAAATGTATAGGTTATACATTCTACATCAATGATTGAACAGCTATCAGTATTTATATCAAAAGATAAATTATAAGAACAGACGTAGGTATTAAAGGCATTATTCATAGCAAATGATAATTGTCTGTTAGATTACACTTTAAATTATTTAAATTGTGCAGTGTTACATCATTATTTATACTAATTATAAATATTTTTTGGTAAAATATAGTTAATTATGAAATCATACATTGCATTGCATCAGTCAGTAATTTAATGATCATATTTTATCTCGTTGATTCTGTTATATCTCTTCTCATCAGAAATAACAAACTGTTTTAAATATTGATATTGTATTATATATATTATCTTTCTCTGGAAATTATCAATATTTGATTTGATCTGTGTCAATATTTAATTTTAATTGAATAAAATGGAATGGGATAGAATATGTTAAATAAAATTTAATATTTTATGAGTTCAAGGATTTTCGATATTAAGCAATTTTTCATCGATTATTATAGTAAATAAGTGAAGGGAAAAGCTTTGAAAAACGTAAATATAAATTTCAGAATTTTATATTTATTTAAACTATAATTATTTGTACAAAAATCTGTTACTACAGATTTAAGAATTTGCAGCTTTTATTTTTGCAATCCAATCAATGAACGACGAAACTTTAACATAGACCACAGGAGCTCCTTCGCGACCACAAGGGAATACTGCATAGGACGCAACACCGACAATTTCAACTTTTCCATCTTTTCTTTTGTTAATCAAAGGGCCACCAGAATCACCCTAAAATTGAATGAATTTTAATGTTAGGTAAAAAGCATAAGAACTCAAAGATCAAGATACACATCTACGCTTACGCTGCAGGCAGAAATTCCACCAGTTAGCGGTCCGGTACACACGTTGGTTTCGTGTACGATATTGTTGATAACTTCCCCTTCCTTAGCTACGAGATTTTGAATCGCTTTATTGCAGCTTTTCCGATCTACTATCGGCACCTTTACTGCTTGCAGTGTTACAGGCATCACAGGGTAGTCGGTGTCGTTGGTGATGGCTCCCCAACCAGAGATTACAACATCACCAGTTGGTTCAGTGTTCGCCTTGGGTAATACAGCCGCCGCTATGCGACAGTTCAGCTTTAGAGGCGAACGCAATTCGATCAAGCCAATGTCGTACGGCCCTACAGTCCTAAAATTGACACGTAGTAAATATTAATATAATTGCACACTTCGTTTTATAATGAAGATAGTCTATTTTTAAATGAAAATGATGCAATGAGTATGTACCCGTTGCCAACGTATTTCGGATGTTTGAAGAATTGTCGCACGGTTGAATTTTGCTCGGTGCTTTCATACAGGTCAAGTCGGTGCTTGCCAGCCTTAACTATGAAGGAGCCAAAAGCTGGTAGCTTTTCAACCTCTTCGAGACAGTGCACGGCTGTAAGAATCCATTTTTCATCTAAGATGGTACCTCCGCAAAAGTGTGAGTATTTGATTACTGGTGGCCAACCCCACTGCAAAGAAACTTGATGCGGGTACTCGTTGGGTTTCGCATCGTGACCTCCTACGATTTTGCTGTTGATGCGAGGATTTATTACACCTGTTAATAAATTATATTTTTTTACATATTATCTATAGCAAAATGGAAAATATATCCGTTACGCGCTGCCTAGCACATTATAAATTAGCGCATTCAAAGAAAACTGATCTTGTAACAATGTTTACATAGTGATTTAAAATTCAGCATGTTTCAGATTATTTTCACTGCAATTTCGTCATTACGCATGAAATTTTTATACAAAATAATTTATAAAAATTATTTGGATTTTTCACTATAAAGAATTAATTTAAATTAGTGGCCTATATTGTTAACAACGTAGTTATAAATTATTTTTTACGATTTCTTACCGCATTGCACTATAGCCAAAAGGCTGAATTTACAAATTAGTTGAAAACTCATATCAACAAATAAGTTCGCCATAAATTTCTACCCGTTTATATAGACTAAAGAAAGTGTCGCAAAAAATTGTGGATAATCTTTTTTCTGATAAAAACAAAAAAAAATGTAAAAAACTGACCCTATAAAAGATAGTAAAAGATAGCCATTGTAACTTATCAATTTAGAAAACTATTTTATTACTAAGAAGCAGATATTGAGTATCTTTTTAGTATCTTATCATTATAGCTTAGAGAAATGTTATGGCCTGATATTTCGAAGTAATGGATTTCCTCGAATCTTTTTTATATTAAATTATGAAGACTTTACGATTATATTTTATTGGAGGATTTCCAAAGTCGAATTTAAATATATTGCCTTCCTGAAGGCTTTTGACAAAATAGAGAATATCCTTTTTGTTATTCGCAGCTAAAAGAAATATGAGTCACCGTGTATTAGAATAATCTGCTTAAAAATAAACATTACACAATATAATAAAATAATAAAAACTAATTTTTCTAAATTACTACTAGGAATAAAAACTAAAAGTAAAAAATATGTTTGGCCTTATTACTCACTTTCATAAACTTTAGTGAAAAGAAATGCGAGAACGTATTTTTAATCTCGCTCTGCAGAATATAATAATAAATTAATACTTGGTATACATAACTCAATTTTTTTAATTTTTCCTGTTTAGAAAGATAATTAAAAATAAAATACACTGAATAATTTTTGATAATAAATATCTAATCAGCCTCATACGTGCTGTAATTTTTGAAAACAGAAATTTTTTAAATGACAGAAAAATTTAAAATGCTTTGAATACCTGAGTCCACCTAATTACCAAATGTTTGACGTTCTTGATTATATAGGGTACAAGACACTTCGCACCAAAAATTAATATTGGTCGTAAAATTATGTTAAAGAGAAAAAATTTCAGTACAATAATTTCATTTATAAAAATAATTTAGTTCACATTTTTAATAAACGCATTATCATTATCAAATAAGATATAATTGTAAACATTATAAAATTCCTCTTTTATCTTTTACCCTAACACTTCAGACTACCTTCATATAAATAATTACTCAAATTAATTATAAGTACAAAATATTTTAATTTACATTATATTACATGGATTCGATAAGTGTATATATAAACGATTTACTCATTATTAACAATTTTTTCAATCCAATCTGTAAAGGACGATACGCGAGTGAATACCGCAGGCGCTCCTATACGTCCACAGGGTTTCATTCCCCAGGAAACAATTCCAACAACCACCGTTTGACCGATTTTATTCCTCTTTACCAAAGGTCCCCCGGAGTCACCCTAAATCCAAACAACAAATCGTTATAAAATCTTGAATAAAAATCTAACAATTTAAAGCATAATAAATGTGAAACGCCTACTCCACATGCAGAAATTCCACCAGTGAGTGGTCCAGTGCATATATTCGTCTTCTCTACCAAATCTATTTTCAATTGATGACCTTCTTCCGCGAATACTTTCTTGACAGCAGCATTACAAGTATCTCGATCAACGACAGGTATATTTATAGTTTGTAAAACAGCTGGAGCAACAGGTTTAGCTGCATCTGCATTGATAGCACCCCAACCAGATAGTGTGACCTCACCTTTGACTTTACTTTCCTTCTTTGGTACTAAGGCCTTGGCAACCCGTCGATTTAATTTCAAAGGAGTCTTTAATTTGATTAAAGCAATGTCGTATGGCCCAACTTGCCTGTTGAAATCATAATTTTATTAAAGCATTGTTAGTGTATTTATGGTATGATTATCAGTTTATCTTTTTCGACTGTTATAAAAGCATCTAATAGTGTTGCATTTTGATTCAAAGCATTTTTTTGGAATACTTACACATTTTTATCATAGAGTTTGTGTGTGAAGTACTTTGCGACGTCAGCAACTTGTTCGCTAGGTTCTTTCTTGTTAAGGTCGTGTTTACCCGCCTTAACTACAAATTTACCATTGGCAGGAAGTTTCTGGAGGAAAACTAAACAGTGCGCTGCGGTTAATATCCATTGGTTAGTGAGAATAGTGCCTCCGCAGAAATGAGTATCTTTAATGTCTGGTTTCCGACCCCATTGCAAGGATACTTGATGTGGAAATTGACCTGGGAGCGCATCTTCCCCGCCTCTGATGCGGTCACCCAAGACCTGTAGAGTTAAATGGAGAACAGCTGCGAAATATAAAATTATTTCTTAGACTCAAATGCGGTATATTAAAAGTAAATAGACTAAACTCATTTTACAGAATTAATGTAAGATTGTATTTTTTTCCTACCAGAAGAAGCGCATGCCACAAAGCATGCAACGAGGATAATTTTGAAGTACATCTTGCAGAGTAATAATAAATTAATAATTGGCCCATAATTTATACGTCCTCAATGTTTTAAATGTTTTTACTCTTCTTTTGATTTAAATATCTAATCACTGAAATACGTGACAGCATCCTAAATATCATTTTTCACGACAGTTGACCACTTATCGACACGAAACAAATTGATTTACTAAATTACGAAGAGCGCAGTTACATTTGGACTTTAAATCGATTGCTAGCTTTCATAAATAGATTGTTTTAAACAATTCTAATAAGCAATAAAACTAACTTCCTATACCAAACTGTCCATTATGAATGAGTATTTATTCTTACAAATATTGGTATATAGATTTTTAAGTAAATTTTCTGAATATTTTGATATGAATTCAATCAACTCGTTATAAAGGTTTAAATAGAAGTAATACGCATACTGATGTACATAGAAATCGTTTATTTTAAGATTGCATAATTATTTTTTAAAATAAGTTAGAAAAGTTGTAGAATTTGGAAAATTTTAGAATTAGACTTAATTTTAATGAAGCCTTATTCACAATAAAGAAACCTGGGATTTTTTAATATTATTAGAATTATATTTTAATATTTAGATTACGGCGGCATTATTTTTGTATATATGTTGTGAAAATTGAGGAAAACATTTAATTTGCTTTAATATTATCTTCAATCCAATCAATGAATGACGATACTCGAACGAATACAGCGGGTGCTCCTTTACGTCCGCAAGGAACCATTCCCCAAGAAACGATTCCAACAACTTCTGATTCGCCCTTGTCATTTGTCGTCACCAAAGGACCGCCCGAGTCACCCTAAAATCCAAGTAATAAATTGTAATAAAATCTTTAACAAATGTGACAGTTTAAAGCATAGTAAATATAAATGAAACACTCACTCCACATGCAGAGATTCCACCAGTCAGTGGTCCAGTGCAGATGTTCGTCTTGTCTACCATATCCACAGTGATTTCTTCGCCTTCTTCGGCTGCTACCTTCTTAACAGCTTCGTTGCAGGTTTTGCGATCAATTATGGGTACGGAAACAGTTTGCAGTACTTGGGGTTCAACTGGCTCCTCGGGATCTGGGCTAATAGAACCCCATCCAGACAGAGTGACTTGACCCGTGGGCTCGTTGTCCTTCTTTGGTAATACAGCTTTAGCAACGCGATCATTCAACTTCAGAGGAGTTTTCAGTTTGATCAAAGCAATGTCATACGGGCCAACTTCCCTATTGAAACCACAATTACATTCTATTAAAGCATTGAAAGGACAATAACTTATTTATGGTATGTTACCAAGTTATCTATTTTATACCTAATTCAGAAAGTACTATCGGTTTCAAAAAAGTACTGTCTCGATTATTGGTTACCAGAAGATACTAACTCGCAGTTAGCACCTTCTGGCAGCTATTCACCAAGATAGAATTTTTTTTTAAATCCATTTGAATTGGGACTTTTTTTGTTCCAACCGTCGATATAAAGATGAAGCATTAGTTACTTACAGCTCTTCGTCATACAGCTTATGTTTGATGTACTTCTCGACAGCGACAACTTGTTCACTAGATTCTTGTTGGTTAAGGTTATGCTTTCCGGCCTTGACAAGTAAGTTAAAGAAACTGGGAAGCTGTTCGTAGCCAACGATACAGTGTTCTGCAGTCAGAATCCAACGTTCGTTGAGTATGGTGCCACCGCAGAAGTGTTGAGCCTCCATTATAGGTTCCCATTCCACCTGCAGAGAAACTTGGTGTGGAAACTGGCCTGGGAACGCATCTTCACCACCGATGATACGACTACCCAGAGTTGGTATCTTCACGTCCAAGCGACCTGAGTATTTTTAATTTTATTATTATAATGTAATTATAGTAAGCAGACTAAACTTGTATTTTATATTATTGCTTACGTGAGTGAGCAACAGCTAGAAGAGCACAGAGGAGGAGCACTTTGAAACCCATGTTGCAGAATGATAATATCTCAAGATGTCAATTTTGTATTTATACTAACTTGATGGCGATTGATAAGTTATTTTTATTCTCTGAAAACTCACTGGCAGGAAATTAGAAATTTATCGCAATTAATTGTTTCTGATAACGAATATCTAATCACAAATAATACAAACTTATTTTAATGAAAATGATACATCTACAATTTATGTATTTGCAACTAAAATTACGTCACATTATTTCATATTGCGTCTTAATTCATAGTTTTTATATTATTTATAGATAAACGAAAAATTACAACCGGTTATAACATAATTTAATTATAATAATAATTATGATAATTCATTAATTAAATAATCACTTGACACCTATATAAAGAATAAAATAAAAATTTTAAATAATTTTTGTCCGTGCAAAAAAAGCAATGCAGAATGATAGCTGATAATAAAATAGGAATTGCAAAATAAATTTACTTTCTACTAATAACAATATTTAATTACTAATTGATCTTTTTATTAAGGTTGATAAATTATTTAAAGTACACTGATATTATCGATAAAAATTTATAAATTTTCTTTAATTCTTTCTTGTATCCAGTAAACAAACGCTGAGGCAAGGGTGTAGACAGTTGGCGAACCTTCCTTACCACACGGGTAAGGAGACCAAGATGTAATTCCAACGAGGATTTGAGATCCATTTTTAGTTTGCATTAAAGGATCGCCAAGATCACCCTGAAAAGTCAAATTGAATTATATTTTATAATTATGGTAAAAAAATTAAATTAAAATGACGTAATTTTTATTTATACAGATGATTAAACACTTTTAATTCTTGCTATCCTTTTATACAAATCTTATCTTAGAAATGAGATAAAAACTTACCAAGCAGGCCGACATTGTTTGGTCAAGCGGTCCAGTGCAAAATTGGATATCTGTAAGGATTTCGTTGTCAGTCAAACTTTCCAGGGCATCGTTACAATTGGATTCGCTAAGGATAGTGACGTTGGCTTCCTGAAGTACACTTGGATAACTAGGTATGATGTTTTCTGATACTGATCCCCAACCAGTCAAAATAGCATTTCCTTTGGGTATAGTATAGACATCGGGAAAGTTGATTAACTGCACGCGCGAATTCAGTTTCACAGGATTCTTCAGCTTGAGTAAAGCGATGTCATAAGATTTAATCTTTTTAAAAATGTTTCTGAAAAAATATATATTTATTTAAAAGTAATTCGCTTGTTAGTTTTTAAATTGTTTCGGTATTCTAAATATGTTACTGTTTACTTAACAGTGCTGTAGAATAAGCTAATCTTATATTAAAATATTTTATTAAATTAAAATTGCTAATTTCACTAAACATGATTATTGATAGGAAGTTAGTATCAGTAACCGCGCAAAATAATGAATTCGTCTAAATCACAAATCTATAATCTAATTTACAAGAATGAATTATGCATTAAACAATATAAGTATGTTTATAAATTTTCTAAGAAAATTTGTAGACTTACGACTTGTAGCTTGAATGTACAATGCGTAAAAGGACTTCAGACTTCTGAACCCATTCGTTGTCCTTGTCCAGCGATTGCAAACCAACTTTAACTTGAATTTTACCAATTTTTGGAATCAGGGTAATGCAAGAGGCAGAGGTTACTACCCACTGTGTATTAACAAGGGCGCCCCCGCAGACTGGCCTGTATTTGATGAGAGGTGGTACTCCATACTGAACAGACACCTGGTACGGATATTCACCAGGATATGCATCATTGCCTCCAGTAATGAAGGGACTAATTTGTGCAGCTAAGGCACTGGTGGCTAATTTATTTGAAACAATACATAAAAAATGAGTAACGTTTATTTATATTCAAGAGAATGCAATTCTTGTAAACATTTTAGTATAAATGTTAGTTACCTTGGAAAACAAGCAGCGCTGCGAAGATGTACACAATGTTCGTCATTGTAGAATGGGCAAATGATGATCCGCTATTCGCGTTTTTATATTTTATTCGTAGAATACCTGCATATTTGCCGGAATTAATTTGTTATCTATGTTTGGTAGATGACAAGATAATTATTTGAACCTGATAAGCCGTTTCATTATTCGCATTTTGTTTATACATTGTAATATACAGAATCAAGTGTTATTTTCTTTCTATTTTTCAGGTCAATAAACTAGTTATAATGGTGGAATTGAAAATAGAATATTTATTTCTACTAATTTGCAATTCCTTGGCATTTTCCGACTTTTTAAATATATTCTTCGATATTATCCGCTTAGAAAAATAATAAAAAAATGAAAGGAAACAAATTAGAGCCGAGTGCAATATTCCTAGTTTATGGCATCATCGTTATATCAATGAAAATGTAAATAAATATGATATGTACCTTCTTTATTGCGTATAGGTTCAGATAATCTATTTTAGTACAAAGAAAAAAATGTGCCCTTACTCCTGGAATCAACTGCGCGCTTAATTTGAATTTATGAGAAATCCCTAAATATAAAAAAAAATTTCTTTTTCTTTGTGCAGACTCGGTTTCCAAATCACTATAAGTGGCAAAATAATTTAGCGAGAAATAAAATTCTGCCTACAATAATATAATCTTAATCCTAATCTTCCTATCCTTTAGTAAACCACTAACTAATGAAATTGTAACAATCATATCTTAAAATTAATTAATTTAAAATAATTTATTCATTATGTTTTTAATAATCTATGATACCTAGTATTATAACCTATAGTACTTAGTTTTTTATATAGCAATCTTATTAATATTTTAAGAATATTTCGGAGAAATATTTTATAGAAATATCATATCTAGAATCTCGAACAATGAACTTCTTAGTAATAGAATTTAAAACAGGATGTATATTTAATTCGTTCAAACTTGAAGTCAGATAAAGATTTTCAACCTCTTTGTCACATTGAATTTTTGTAAATAAACTGCATATTTCGAAATAATTGCATTATTCATTTATCGTGAATCTGCCGATAATCTAAATTCCTTGTCATACTGTCAAGAATTTTTGCTGACTGTAAACTCAGACTTTTGTATAAGGAAAAATAAAACAGTAGGAGATAACGAGTGCAAATAAGTTTTTGAAGAAAATTGCTTGCTCGTCGAAAATTTTTATGGTGGTTGTGTAATTGCCCTAGGATATTTTTCAGGAGGGTATTCCCGAATATTTGAGGTGAAAGTTTTGAGTTTGGTATTTAATTTTAAACATTCATATCTCTCTAGCTTCTCTCACGAAATTAAATTAAACTTTCAATTATGGATATATAATATTGCCAAAAATCATTTATTAAATTGGTATAATAGCTATATGTAGAAGTCAAAATCATACCAACCACCTTAATGAAAAAATATTTCTTATTTAGAGGTCAAATATTGTTGCAAACCAAAATTTTATTTGTGATCAAAATAGTCAAGTCTCATAACTAATCCCAAGTTTATCCCTTATTTCTATATGGATAAATTGCAGTTCTGTATCTTATCCAGTTAAAACACACAAAAACGCATCCTATGTGATAGATAGGATAGCTATGGTAGGAATGGTAGGAATCTGCCATACCGGCATTACCTTGATTTTTTAAAAATTGAAAACAAATTTTCGAAAAAATCACTTTATGTTGCCCTTAGTAACGGTGTAAGGAATATCTGATAGCGCTTTTTTTTATTTAATGATTAGTTAAAATAAATATCGTTTTTATTCAGCTCCACTCTGGATACAAAAAAATATATCCCACAGTTGATGCTTTCTAACAAGCTTACTAAATATTAAAAGTAAGAACCTTGTCAACATTTCAAATCACAGTCTTGCATGATAAGGATCAGGTATATGATCAGTGATATCGTATATTAGCCTCAGGATATTTATGTGGAGTATATAGGTGGGATGTGGCAATATACTGAGGAAGAAGGCGGGTAAGAATGCTACCCGTTCTCCCTCAAATAACAGACATCAAGTCGTATTTCGGCCTCAACGAGCTTTATTTTTAATTGTTTTAGTGGTTTAAATTTGTGTTTTGATATAGTAACCACCACGATGATTGTGACTTTGTTACATATCTCTTCTTATTTAGGAGGAAACAAATAATATATCTGCCAAACTTTTATTATCAAATACAGCAAATATTAAAATTTTTACTTGTTTATAATTTTTTAATTTTGACTTGTAAAAATTATTAGATTTCTAAATAAAAATATTTATACTATATTTTCTTTTAAAATTCTTTTGTTAATTTATTACTTTCCTCTCTTTGTAAATTATTGGGAATATTAAAATATTGAACGCCGAAGGTTAAATTTGAAATGCACTTATTTTATTAATTTGTAACTCAATTCATTAAAGAATCAGTAATTTAAATTATAATATTACATTTAAATTATAGCAACAATATTAAATTATTTGTTTTCTTCGATTCTTTGGTTTATCCAATCAACGTAAGGCGATACTTGAGTGTAGACAGTGGGTGAACCAACTTGACCACATGGGTAAGGAGACCAAGATGTGACTCCAATAAGGACAGCATTTAGTTTGTCATTTTCGTCTTCATCCTCGAAGAGTTTCTCCTCAAGTTGAACCAATGGATCTCCAGAATCTCCCTGTAAAGTACAATTAAAATGAGCAATTAGAACTGATATAAAACTTACTTATGCAGAATAACATATAAGTGTCAATTTGGACAATCAGTTAAGATCATCAGTTAAAATAGATGATCAACTATTAATCATAACTTAAATAGTGATACACCATAAGTTTTAAAAAAAGGTGTTTGTAAATGTTTGTACAGTAAGTGCTGAGTCAAATAAAATAGACGAACACTTACTACACAAGCAGAAACCTCTTCGTCAAGTGGTCCAGTGCACAATTGATTCTTGGCAAGCTTCTCGTTGTCAGTGAGACTCCTGAGAGCGTCATTGCAGTTGGCTTCGCCGATGATACTGACATTGGCTACCTGGAGAACATTCGGCAGTTCAGGAATGACGTTCTTAGAGACAGATCCCCATCCAGTCAAAAGAGCGTTGCCACTTAATTCCTCGGCCTCATCTTCCGCCTGGGGAAGTGCCACCGGCTGAACGCGAGCGTTCAACACTAAGGGTTTCTTGAGCTTCAGTAGAGCAATGTCGTTAGGCTTGATTGCTTTCAGCAGGTTTCTGAAGAATAATTATTGAAATTATTAAGTTTATCAAATAATACATGTTATTAAACAACTAGAAGATTTATGAAAGTAATTGAACCATTATATATACATTAAATTGTATATTACATGTACGATTTCAATGTTGTTTCAATTTAATACATTAAAATTGAAAGAAGACAACAAATACTTCATAAATACTTACGCTTTGAATCCAGAGTGTACAATTCTTAAAGGCGCTTCAACTGCTTGAACCCATTCGCCGTCATTTTCGAGTTCGTGTTTGCCAGCCTTGACCTGGATTTTGCCAATTTTCGGTATGAGGTTAAGGCATGAGGCAGAGGTGACAACCCATGATTTGGTTAGGATGGCTCCACCGCAGACTGGCCGGTATTTGACGATCGGTGGTACTCCGTACTGGATGGATACTTGATGTGGATATTCGCCAGGCCATGCGTCCTTTCCTCCAGCGATTAAGGACCCGATGTGTGCACTGATGACACTGGTAGCTAAAAAATTAATTCATAGTATTGATTATTAGAAACATAGCTAGATTAAATAATTACAATATTTTTAAAATAAATTTGTTATGATATTTAATGTTCGTATATTTTAATTACCCTGGAGGGCTAGAAGCGCTGCTAAGATGTAGGTGATGCTCGTCATTTTGGTCGAATGATGCTATGCCAATTATGCAGAGGTCTTTTTATACATAAAAGTCCCGGAACTTTTGCAAATCTGCCCGGGATTAATTCATTATCGTATTTTGATTATTTTAAGCCAATTCAACTAATTTTGATAAGATTTCAGCATACTTATTTTTTTAGAATGTGAAATATGTGTTGTTGACTTTTTTCTATACACGAAAATTTTCTATTTTTTTATCTACTCTAATCTTTTATCATAAATTTGCTAGATCATTTTGAAAAATAATTTTACTATCTGAAAATATTTTTATTATGCCTTATCATTTTTAAGGATTTGATTGATTAAGTTTATTTAATTTAATGTTACGTAGAAAACGAGACTATTTAATATAGACAAAATATGAATTCTTTTATTGAAATTATTAAAATTATCAGAAGATTGAGGCATATCACGTTTCATTTTTGCAATATCATTATTTTGAATTCGATATTTCGGAATAAATGTTGGAATATTCCGAAGTTGTTGAACATTAATTTTATATAAATACTATACAGATATTTAATTGTAATATTTTCAAAATACAATTTTAATGAATTGTTTGATATTAGTATTAAAAGCACCCTTAATTAGTGTGAAAGATATGATAAGATTAAAATTTTTTACAAAATATTTCATTAAAATAAAAATATATTCAAATCATTAAGAAATTCACAAAAATTGAATAATATTTTGAGCCTTTTCAGTGTACTTTGACCAGGATGCATATTTATGACTTTGACCCCATTCAAAGAAAGGTGATAAGCAGTCTGATGATCTGACGTCATGATGATGATCTGTGATTCATGTGGATTGATGCATTTCTGAATAATGCAGATATCAGCGCTTGAAATCGGTTTTTATCAATTTCTATCAAATGCATGAATAGCAATAAGTAAGTGAAAAAACCAGAATGCAATATCTACTATTTTCTATATGCCGCATTTTTATTGTAAATTAAATTTATTGTAACGCTTTTTGTCTGCCCGTTCAACATTTCACAAGAAGAATAAATGTACGTAAATCAATCAATTTTCTTGAATTACGATATTTTATTAAATATACTATAAAAATAATTTAAACCAGATCGTTTTCCACTTATTTCTATGGATATTATGGTAAGCAGGCGATAATAACCTATTTTTCTTTTTTATTTGATGCATAGTGGGCAGAGAATGTGAAGGAAAATGTTCAGTTTTCTCAAGGTAATGTACTAAGCAATGGATAAACCCTTTCATTGAGCTTCGGAAAAAAAGAAAAAGCTTCAATGGAAATTTATTACTGAAGGTAACAAATGGTAACCATGGTCAGCTGATAATTTCTATGCAGAAACAAAAGATTCAAAACATTGTAGCACATATGGTGGAATGATAAATGTAGGCCTGCTATATTGTGTACTAATACAATCAAGACTTACAATGATCCGTTTGAAGAAGACATATCAAAACGGTCATTTACTGAAAATAATCCAGATCAGTCGTTCGTTCTACTGCATGATAATGCTCGTCTTCTGGTGGCTAATGAATTCCGAAAAAATAATAATGGAACATGAGAAATGGTGAAATGTAAGGGACACCACACCCTGCGTATTCATCTGATATTGCATCTGCTGATCTGCTACAGTTTAGATCATTACATTAAATTGTTATGGTTAAGAACTTAAAAAATGGAATGATATCTTTATCGCCACCAAGGTGCAGGATTTCTTTTAATCCGATGAACATTTTTATAAAAAAACGCCGAGAATTTTAGAAATCTCTGATATTTTATTTTCCGGTATATCAAACATTAAACAGGCTCTACTCATAACTTTCAAACAATGATTAAACAAAAATATATTTTTTGAACACTAAGAAATCAAACTAGGTGCAAACTAGGTCGAACCAATGAAACGATAATTTTGATAGAAATTGTTATTAAAATTTAGGTCGAGGAACTGTTAGGAAGTACACAAAATTGTATAATTGTACAAAATTGTATCCAATAGTTTATATACAATTATGAAACGCTGTATTTTTAATAATTACAATATTTATAAGTTATTATAGAATAAATAATTTAAATGGTCCAGCAATGATGATAATAAATTATTTATTTAATTATTTTCGTTGATTCTCTCCTGGATCCAGTCAACGAAGGATGATACTTGAGTATAGACAGTTGGTGAGCCTTCTTGACCACACACTAAAGGAAACCAAGAGGTAACTCCGACCAGAACAGCCAAATCTTTACCTCCATCTGTGCCCTTAACAACTTGAACTAAAGGATCACCAAGATCTCCCTGCAAAATAGAATTATCATTTATATTTATAAATAGTTTAAAGCTCACTTTTAACAAATTTTTAAACTATTAAAAGAGAATTTTTTTTTAAAATACAATAAACGAAAACTTACTAAACAAGCAGAAATCTTTAGAGAAAGTGGTCCAGTGCAAAGTTGGGTCTCGTTGATCTTCTGATTGCCAACAAAAGTTCGGAGAGCGTCATTGCAGTTATCTTCACTAAGGACAGTAACGTTGGCTACCTGAAGAGTTTTGGGAACTTTAGGAAGAGGAATTAACCTAGGTACCAATCCCCAGCCGGTGACACTAGCATCGCCAGACGGCTTCTGGCCAGCCGCGGGAAGGGCCACTGGCTGCACGCGAGAGTTCAGCTGAAGAGGAGTCTTCAGTTTCAACAAAGCGATGTCGTTGGGTTTGATTGCCTTCAAGATATTTCTGAAAATGACTTATGATTTATTGAATATGACTTTTTAGAAATATACAAGGTAACCTATTCTCAAAATCTTTTAACTCATTTTCTTGAAAAGCAAGTCTAATCCATTGCAATAAATGTCTTGAAACCACAGAAAAAATATTTCTCAAGACAAAAATTATTGCACAATTGTAACACATTATTTTTCAAAAAAGCTAAGGGCATTAAAATAAAAAATTGTAAATAAACATAAAAAATGAATAAAAAAAACCTTACGCTTCAAATTTTGAGTGCACAAGACGTAAAGGCGCTTCAACTGCTTGAACCCATCCACCGTCATTTTTGAGCTCGTGCAAGCCTGCCTTGACCTGGATTTTGCCAATTTTCGGAATAAGAGTGAGGCAGGAAGCAGAGGTGAGAATCCACGATTCGTTTAGGATGGCTCCACCACAGACCGGCTGGTATTTGACGAGCGGTGGTACTCCGTACTGGATGGACACCTGGTACGGGAATTCACCGGGGAATGCGTCCTTTCCTCCAGCGATTCGGGTGCTGAAGTGTGCACTCAAAACACTGGTGGCTAAAAGTACATTTCATAGATTTTTTAAGTAAAAAATATTTTTCTTGCGATATCAAATTCTTCTAAATCAAATTACCCTGGAGGGCCACAAGCGCAGCCAAGATGCAGGTAATGCTCGACATTTCGTAACTGGTTGAATAACACTCTCAATTCGGTGAACGCATTTTTATACTTATACCCATCTGAAGAACCCATCCAAGAAACACATCTAAATTCGTCTGGGCCTAATCTGCTATCAAGAATTGATAAAGCTATTTAATTAAGTGTGATAAGATTTTTAGATTGAATATGTTTATTAAGGTGTACTTGGACAAAATTTAATTCAAACTGAACTCTAATATGTGATTAATAGGTTTAAAGTCCATTTATCCATCAAGGAGAGTTGTTACCTTGAAAGAGTTAAAAGATTGATTCAATAAAAACAATTGTAATCTTATTTATCAGTATGCACATTAACCATGATTGTTTAAAATGACCCAGAACAATTATTTGCAAAATTAAATCACTTTAAATATTAGAACCGAGATTAGAACAATATGTGAGTAATTAGATTAAAAAAGACAAAGAGTTTCTTTAATTTTAGTTTAATTTTAGAAATAGTTAAATTTGTTCTGCAGGAATTAAATGAAAAAATATGCGATGTATTTTGATAAAGTAAAAGGAATGTTTCAATTTTTCATATATTTTATTCATATTATATAATTTGTTATAAATACGTTTTTTTATTTATAGCTGCGTCATCCTGATATCTGCAATTACTTCACATCATACGTGTACAAACGAAGATAATAAAATTTACAACATTCGATTATATAAATGTAATCGACGCAAATTGTTTTATATAGACAAGCAGAATTTGTTTTGTGAACACTGTATACAAAATGCGAGAATCTTCAAGTCAAGAAAAATAGTGTTTTGCGCACGAAGTGGTTACAAATAAAATTTTCTCCTAAAATTAACAAATCAGATTCTTTTCTATTCCCCAAATATAAACATAGTGTACTTTTTCTTGTATGTATGTATCGTCGCAATGAGAAACTAACGAAATAACGCAGGGAATCGCCAAGTTAACGTTCCAGCGCGTCGACAAAACATTTTTCCCCGATTAAGGGAGTCGCGCAATGGACTCTCGCCACGGCTCGCCAGCTCGGTGAAACGCTTGGCCTCTAATTGGACAAAGTGCAGGGAATTTTAATTGGAATCGCTGGCGCCGCTTCCGTTTTGCCACTCCTTCCGCGGATTTGACAGCTTTCATATTGGAAAAGTTCGCGGCGGACGACCCAAGTAAATAGGCGCCGAGCGCCGGTAGAAAAAGTGAGAGAGAAAAAAAATGGTAACCCGACGTCGACGGAAAAAATGCAGTGGCTTTCGAACTCGCGACGCGTGCTCCCCGCTTGTTTTTTAACCCAAAGGCGGAGGGTAACAAATGAACGCGATAATTAAAAGTGCGCGGAAAATCGAGGCGGAGTTTCCTTTGTCGCTGGCGAATAATTAGCTTTTCAGCGATCCCGCTCCAACTTCTTTTTTGCGTTTTTATTCACTAAAAATTAATTATTACTTGTTGTTTACGAAAAAGTATAGAGGTACAGAAAATTGAGAAATATTTTTTTATTTATTTTTATTAAGATTTTATACAGTGAACAAAATTAAAGAAACTAAGCACTGAAATTTTTTAGTTACAAAGTAATTTACATTTTTGCAAATGCAAATTTCAAGAGATTTATTTAAAAAATTTCATATTTTCGTTACTAGGCTTCGTTAAAAAGAAAATTGCGAGAAACATATCCATTACTTCAGACGAAACAATCCTTATATACAGAGATATTTTTTCCTCACCCCAGCCTGCTTTCGCGGCAAAATTTCAATTTTCCTTCGAATCGATCTACCCACGCGCCCCCCCAACAATTTCCGATAATTCCTTCATACAAAGGCGCGTGACACACTCGATCGCATAATCACTCGCGCCGTGGGTCTGTCATCCTCGAAAAATGGCAATTTCACTCCCCGAAGGATCGCTCGGCCGAGGCGCCCGCGAGGAATAAAGGCGGCGGGGGGCGAACGGAGGAAGCGTCACGAGCCAATAATGAGGTTACGGCGACATTATTTTTGCGCGCGCGGAGGCGCGGCAGTCGCCAGGAATCTAAATTACGCGAAATTTGTCTTACTTTTTTGGGCGACGCGCGACGTCACCCCCGCCGGCGACGCTATTCTAATTTCCTCGACTCCTCCGGCGGGTGGCCCCCCACGAACCACCCCGAGGGAGAGAAAATAGGAGCGACTTGCCGCTCTCACGGAGCTTCGCATTGTTGAGCGAACGAAGTTACGACCGTGAGATGATAAATAAGCTTGCAAATGGGGCGTCCTTTTTTTTAAGATTTTTCTTCGAAACTTTATACAAAACTTGTGTTTTACGATTTCGTAATGCACGTATTATAATAAACTTTTATTTGTCTAGAATAAAATAGATTTTATAAAGAATCGTAATTGCATTTAAGAAACTAATTCTTTATCCGTTAAAATAGTAGGCAACATTCCATTTTATCCGTCCGAATTTAGTAATTTTAATTAAATATTTCCTTGAATTTTTTAATTAAAACATTTTTTTTAAACTACGGTATTTAATAGTTAATTTAAAGAAGTTATTTAGTTGGAACTCATTAAACAAATATTTAGTTAAAAAGTACTAATGATTTTCAGAGTAAAATTTAAAAAAAAATGCAGAAAAATTTATTAATAAGTGATGCTTGATTTACTACCCTAAAAAAAGACGATGCCAAACCACGAGTAGTGTCTAGATAAAAAGAAGATAAAAGTCATGCAGCGCGAGTAAAAGAGAAAAATGCGAGGCAAGGAGGAAGGGTGGGGGTGGGGGTTGGGAGATCGCGAGCGCGAGGACATTTAGCATCCTCGCGGAACGAAGTACATATATCCCGGCGGCGTCCCCCTCGCGTCATATACGCGCTGCTTTATTGCCCCATTAGCCGGCGCGCGCGGAAGGGGCGCGTGACTTACTGGTGGGGGAGAGGACCTCGCCGGAGGAAAAATGGAAAAATTAGAGGCGGGTGGCGGATGGGGGTGGCGCATAATGGGGGGGGGGGGGGGAAGGGGG
>UXGC01000910.1:0-45319 GCA_900480045.1 Eurytoma adleriae
CCCCCCCCCTGTGACTCCAGTGTCGACGCAGTCGCCACCGCCACCGCGTTAATATCGCCGTAATTGTTATACGCGCTACTACATCATCGCAACACGCACTCGCGGGGATTGCGCTTTGCCAGTGGCGCGCGACAAGTGCTCCGATTTTTTCTCCGCGATGCTCCAGCATCTGTTTACGCAAATTTTCAATTATTCTTCTTTAATATCAGTTCTGATATAATTATATAATAATCTCGATAAATCATTCAATCGCATCGCTGTTATAGGATTAATAGAAATCTAAAATCTATTCGATAGCATATTAATATCGATTAATTAAAAAAACCAAGCACTCCTAGAATGGTATCGCCGACGTAGAATTATACATATTTTTTAATTTTTTATGGAAAATTAAAGAATGAAATAATTAAATGTCGAATGAACGGCATAGAAAATGCTTGTCTTATCTATTGAGAACAACTTAATTCAACTTAGATGAAGAAAGATATAACATCTTTAAAAATAAAAAAAATTTTAGTCGATTTATTATTATTTATTGTTATGTCTTTGTACATGCCTTATAATCAATAATCAATAACGTACAAAAATGATATATAGAACCAGGTAACATTCTTCATTAATTTTGATACACTTTTTATAGAATGAATA
Source organism: Eurytoma adleriae (assembly GCA_900480045.1). Lineage (NCBI taxonomy): Eukaryota > Metazoa > Arthropoda > Insecta > Hymenoptera > Eurytomidae > Eurytoma > Eurytoma adleriae. The sequence continues at coordinate 649 of UXGC01000910.1, forward strand.
TCCCATTAGCGCGATAATCACTTCTTTGTTGGCAGAGACACCGCTGAAGGGGTCCTTGCATAAGGATCCAAGGGGGTCGCGTTGTTAAACATCGCGCGGCGCGGTACTTACTTGCGTGGATAGTCCAGTATTTCTTAGGGAATAATGCTTTTAGTCGTTTGCTCTTGAATTCTGCATTGTTTCCCTGGTTCGCGTTTTTCCTTGTAAGCGTCTTATGTATAAAAGTATAAGTGTAGATTATTAATTGATTAAATTCAAACGCTCGAATAATCCAAAATTATTTCAACGTTTCTAATATACCTTAATTCTAATATATAATTAAATACGGTTATCTTTTTTCTCCAACAAATTGATCATCAGTTGAAGTGCTCTACACTTACTCTTAATTGTACACCCAAGTGAAAAATATCGTTATGTAAGTTCAAGCATGCACGAGTTACAAAAATCAAAAGAATTACTATTCGATTACTATATGATTATTTAGGCAAATATTACTAGGTGTGAATTAATAAAAATTTATAAATTCGATTTCTGAAACGCGTCGTAGACTTATAATCTGTTAATTCTATTATTCTACACTTATTCAACATTCACAACTAATGTCCATATCTGAAATGACATAAAAAATTAAAAAATTATACAAACAAGAAAATATATTATATACTTGGATAAGGTATATCTTTAAATCGTCGAATATTTCGCAAAAATAACAATGTAAAGTAAACATTTACATTATCATTAAGTGCGTTCAATGAAATATCGAATTATTCAAATTTGAACTAGTAACAATGCCTTTGTTGCTTTCTGACATATTTTAAATGGTTTTTCCAAAATAAATCGGATAAATAAGGCAGTAGTTAATAGACGAAGTGCGGTGCATTCGATTGCAAATGTATCTGACATGTGAGATGAAAGGAATAAAAAAATGTTGATAGGATTTATAAAATGATGAAAAGCTTTTTTTAAGGCTAAGATAAAAGCGATAATGTAAGAATCAATCGCGAAAAGCAGCTTGTCTCCGTTATCAGTTAATCGAGGCATGCTTTGAAAATAATTATAAATGGAAATGATAAACGCGGAACGCGGGTGTCGACGGGTGTCGACGGGTGTAGCAGAGGGGTGCGGCGATTCGCGCGCCCACGATACGTATCCATGGTCTGCAGAGCATTGACTTCGTGGATAGCACGTGGGAGCTTCCCCGCAAATCTTCCAGACGAGGAGACGACGAGGAATGCGCGCGTGCCCCCTCGTCGCACGATTGGCTGGCGCAGAGCGCACCGAGGAGCGCACCGAGGAGCGCACGTGACGCAGATATCGCTCGGCACGTTTCTCGCCCGCGCTCGCGACCAGTAGACGTTCCACTTGAGATAAACCTGTGCACTACCGATTGATCGCTCGAGCTCGTGATTCCTGGATAAGCCACCGACCAACATGCACTGTCACACACACACGCACACACACACACACTATTTGCACTTTATGATGTTTGGCCAAATTTTAATCCGGCTCAGCCATCCTCCTACTTTTCCGAGTGAGACGATTGCGCAATCGCCTATAAGCTCCCGACATTTTTCCTACGCAAAAAAACAATTCTCTTCCAGACATTTTTTATGCTTTTCAATATTTAAAAAATTTGCGCTTACGTAATCTAGGTCGAAGTAGATAGAAACAATGAAAAATTTCACTAATAAGCCATTTCATATTATTACTAACTTGTTGCGTTTTATCTACTTGCAATCTCATTTCGCCTAAAATACTGCAAAACCTAATTTTATTAATTATATTAATAAATTAATTTTTTTATTTATCAATTATATTAATAAAATAATGTTTGGCTCTCACGGTATATTTATCTTCACTCGGTCGTATGATAATCGCATTTTACGCTCTTGTAATGGAATGTGCTATTTATTCAAACTTTCAACTTGCAAAAGTGAAAGAAAACTAGACTTATTTTCAATGCGGCGCTTGAAGATATACCGAGGTTTTCTTAGAATTCAGTTAGAAATTGTGCAACATTTACGTAAACATGTTCATGTGATGTTCACTTCCAAAATTTGTCGTCATTTCGTGCACTCTTTATTAACAAACCAATAACAATAATAATTTTAGTTTATCTGTTATAGCAATAGGCAATTTTTCAAAAGTTAACATTCATGCGACTGACTCATGTGCAAATTGTTTGAATTAGGCACATTTTTGATCAACAAATCTTTGCACGCTGATAACGTGCAACATCTTCCACATTGACACGTTTCAAGCGAACATAAATGTTAATTTCTAATGGAAATTCATCTTTCAAATAATCAAAATTTGAACTTTCGATCTTATCGTTGGAATTAACACACTTATTAAGAAACACCAATAACCTTATCATGCTAAACAAACTTAAAGCTTGCTGATGGATAGCCATTAATTGATATTGTGAAATAATGACTCCGTGATAAAAGATGAAATGAACCGCTGAATAATTTTTATCGCCTTTTTTTTAGTCTAAAATTTGACTTTTAGTCTGAGATTATTCAAAATAGAATGTGTAATTGGTTTTTTATTGTCATGGGAAAAATGAATATGAAAGAAAGTTCAATTGTGTCCAAGTACTAATCTAATAATAAATCTAATAGTACGTGACTACTTCAAATGTATCCAGAAAAATAGGTTTTATAAAAATTGCTTACAGAAAGAAAAGAGTTTATTTCCCGGATTAATTTTATCAGTCAGATAAAAAACCAAATCATTATTTTTATCTGGTTTATATCATGATAAAATCATAGTACTGGAAATTGAAAAAGGTCAAAAATTACAATATTAAAGTAGCGGAAAATAGTTAAACAATTCTGTGATAAATCAGTTTAGAGATTGATTAAAAAAAGTATTAGTACTTACAGCCGCTCGAGAAAAAATTATTTATTTACATATTTTTAACACTAATGCAGATATTATTATTTTGTTAAGTGTGTTTTGAATGTCCAAGTAAAGAAATTGAAACATTTAATTTTGATCATTAGCATCGCTTTATAACGACATTTATAACTGGCATTTTAATTTATTTAACGTACTATTTAGTCGGATAACTGCAAATGTTTCTAGAGATCTGCTTTATCAACCCAAAGTAAGTATAGCCATTTCTCGGATCGCTTTATTTTGCGTAAATGTTTAATACATTCCAAAATTTACTGAAATATATAAACTAACACTAAAGTCTTTTTCTTGGTCTCAAAAGCGCTTATAATAAAATAAATAATTAAATCAAAGTAATCCATGTCAGGGGCAACTACTGATTCGTTGACAAAGTGATCGCCGATTCGTGAAGCTCTTTTCATTCTATGGAGTTCCTCATGTTGAGGTCACGTGTACAATAGTGCGGAGAAAAGAGGGTGGAAGGTATAAAAAAGAATATAAAAAAGAAATTTTGCAGTATTATATTGAAAAATAAGACGCATGTACTGACCATCATGGTACGCCAAAGTCTTCGAACCATCGGCGCCTAGGCAACCTCGCGAGTCTTCGACGATCTCTAGTTCTGCTGAGAGTGCTGACACATAAGGGTAGAATGTGACCGAATGGCGAATGTGTCGAAGCAGCGAAGAGTCTCTATAGCTCTCAGTAGGGATGCCTTATTGCTGTTGCATATTGCTTACATTATCCTGGGATGATCTTACTGATAGAAGTTGTGGTATAAGTCATTATTTCTTTTTAGCAATGACAAATAATTTTTTTTCTCAAAATCTGCAAAAGCACATGGAGTTATACACAAACTATTTCTGCATCATATCGGAATAACGATGATTAAAAAAAATCTTTATTATTGATTACAAGTTTAAAGGTACCACTTTCTTCTAAACGTCGACATATACGTACATACAGTAAATTCGATGTGCAAGTATAATTAAGTAACTTCATTTAATGCTGTATGCTGTTTATGCACCGCTAACTCCGCTTTCGATTGGAATTCTTATAAAGCACTACGAAAATTAAAGAGTAAAAATTTTTGTGTGATGTTGCTTAAAGTACAGCAAATCATTCAATCAGCGGATACTTTTTTCTATTCTGAAAATTTAAAATTTAAAAAATGATTCCATTTCCAGCAATCTTTGCGACTTGGCCACCTCATTCCTACAAATAATTGTCGATTTTTAAATTTTTAAAGTTCATTTATGTTTCCGCCTGTGGAAATAAATTGGGGCGCAGCGCCACCACAATGTTGAACTAGCGTTGGACCGTTGGACGTTACATGTCGGACATCAATAGAGCTGGTAGTGTTTAGCTGAGCTGCAGCAGGTAAGAAAGAAAACGGTGGATTTCTAACGCCTTTAACGCGCGCGCTTATTCAGCCTAGGCTGGGTCCATAATCACGCGGAATGCGCGAGCTGGCACGCGCTTGCACTGGGATAGCGTGCGCTCTCAACGCTACCAACGTAACCTAACATAACCTCATACGTCTCGTGTCATGTAGTCCGTCTAGGTTAAGTTGGCAGCAGTGAGAGCGCACGCGATCCTTATGCGATACCAGTGCAAGGGGCGCGCCGCGTATTCCGCGTGATTGTGGACCCAGCCTTATTAACCACACCGCACGCACACACAGTTGCGCGAACCAGCGAACGCGACTCACGACTCACGAGCGTCGAACCTGCCGACGTCGTCTGTCGCATGCGCGCGCGCGCCGCTGCCGTCGCCGCCACCGCCAGCGCCGCCGCCGCCGCCGCTATACTGCTACCGCCGATGGTCCGCCGTTGTGCCGCACATACACGAAGTCACGAATACTCGTAGCGTAGAGAGCTGGAGGCGCCGCGCGCGAACGCCTGCCGTTGCACTGTGTGTTTTTCCCTCGACGTGCGTGCTTCTTCCGGGCACGACGCCGCCCGCACCGACCAACGAGGAAGGCGCACGCCCTGGAGACTGAATTCATCGTGTGCCTGTACTCCTCAGCGCCCATTATCGCGAAGAAAAGCCGCAGCAGCTCAGGGTCGCGCGCCGAGCGTGCAGTGTGAGAAAAGAGCGGTATCGTGAAATGGCCGAACTACGGCCCGGCATCGAGTGCTGAGCGCGTCGCCAACTGCGGCTTCGACATTTCGTGTGTGTGACTGTGAATTCGCGAGATGAACGATAGCGCTACCCGGCAAGTGGCGCGGTGTCCGCCGATGAATACCCAGGCGGTCTGTGTGTCCGCTGACTTTTAGAAAAAGTTGTAGTGTTTTTAAATACCTAATCAGCATAGTTAAAGCCAGAGTAGCTGGTTGTCGAAGATGAGTGCGGTGTTGCAACAACAGCGGCAGCAGCAACAGCAACAGCAGCAGCAGCAGCAGCAGCAGCAGCAGGGAGAGCAGCAAAGTACCGCAGAAGAAGTCGAGGACGTTGATGCGATGATCGAAGAGAAGAATCAGTTAATCACACGACAGTATGCCGAGATCGAACGGTTGCAGCGCGAACTGGCTGACGTTATCGGCGAGCGCGATGCCCTCCTCTGCGAGGTATCAAAATTCAAGTTTGAGCTGGAGATGGCTGATCTCAAACGACTGCAAGATGACAGGTATGCATCCGTACATGTAGTTATATTATTACAACTATAGAAGGCAAAGAATAATAGCGTCGATGAGAATTGAACTTTTTCGAAACAACTTAACCTTGCCTCGCGTTATCTAGATGAATGGTGTATCTATATTCCGCTCCAACATGGAGCATGCCCGCTTATTTCAAAAGTTTTTTTCAGTGTATGTAAATAAAACGTGAAGGTAAAAGTATGTATGTATAGAGCATCTTCATAGTGACTACCAGCACGCGGTAATTTTAGAGTTTATTGTTATTGCGATCGTAGCGGTTTTTACGAAAACTTTCAAATGTTATTATAACTTATTTTTTTCAATATATTTTCATAAAATGTCGATTTTCAACTTGATTGTTGAAGTTTTTTATGGAATACTTTGTTGCTTGTAAATAATATTTTGATTTTTCCATATAAAATGTTTGAGGAAAGTTAATAATAGTGAATGGGGTAAAGGAAAATTTAATTCTCACGAATCGGATAAGTAAATTCAAAAACGTACGAGACATGAGAGGCGTAATAAGCAATGAAAAATTTCCGTAATAAAAATTACGCATTTTAGTCTCCTTGTTATATAATGAAGAAGAGTATCAAAACTTAGCAGTTAAATTCTAATTTAGAGTAGGCTTAAGACACATTTGGGGGGATCGATCGAATTATTTGAATGATTGCAGCTCATTTGCATGTTCGGTTTTTAATCCCAACAAGCGGCAAGCACAAGTAAGTCGATTGTCTAATAGAAAAACATCTATGCTATTATAAACTGTTTGGGAATGCTGGTGAGTCGCGAATTCGATTAAAAGTTGCGTTGCGCCACGAAGCTTGCCCACGCGCAAATTTATCATTACACACGGTACGAGACTGTCGGGCATAAAAAATAAGGCTTGTGCGTTTAACATAATTGGAGACGCGCAGAAAAGCCGCACAACCGACGATGTGTTTTCATAATTACCTTCTCATCCGCAGTGGCGAGCACCGATTTTCCCCCAGTCGTGAGAAACGAGCCTCTACCGGCGTCTTATGTATTTTAATGCGCTTTCCAACACTGTGGCTGCTAGCCTCCTTTAAAAAAAAAATATGCTCATGTTCACTCGTGCATTTGTTCAACGCGCGCAATTTAATAGCTCACGTTCATTCTGCGAGCTGATCCGCGAACGCAGTTTTTCACTGAGGCAACTCGCACCCACGTTTCTGAGAACACGGGGTAGGTAGATGCTGTCGTGCGTGCACCTACCTCGAAGGTCCAAGTGTCACGTCGTGGGCGTAACCGTTCTCTTTCCCCTCCTTTTCTTCATATCGTTTGGTTTTTTAGAACCGGTCATTCGGGGAACTTACCGCCGGTCGATGCTAGTGCCGTGCCGCGCAACCCCCCGACGTCTTCGCCGAGGTCGGTCTGGGGCCTCGACTGGGTCTCGGTGACGTTGAACACGTGTTATACGAGGACTTCGGCATCGCTACTTCCGTACGCGTTGAGGATCACGTATCACCACCGAGAGAGGGCGTGAGATCTTTTTGCTTGTTCGGAAGAACGCTTCGCTCACTTAGTTTTATTTTCGCTGCATCTGTGACAGTTATGGCTTTGAGTTACGTGCATTTCACCTGACTTAGACAAGAGCCAAGCTCGTATGTGTAAGTCATCTGTTTTACAATTAAGATCCTGATAAAAATTACGAAAGTCCCTTTTAAAGAAAATGCATGAAAAGAAAAAACGTTGGGTATCATGATAAGTTTATCTAAGAGAAGTTTATCTAAAAGGGAGTAAGAAGTGTGCGTGCGAAAAAAACAGGAATGAATGGGGAACTATCGTGGGCTCATTCATCGGAGCAGTGTGGCCAGTACCAACGAGAGCGAAAGGTCTCGCTGTAGGCGCTGCGGGAGGGAGGCTAGCAAGTGCCAGCCGTAAAAGGCGAAATGTTGTCGATCGTGTGCGATCAGAGAGGCAGCAACCAACTGGTTGGAGTATTAAAAAGAACGTCATACGCTCGTGCCCGCACTACCGACTGCCAGAATTGTACTATAATCGCTCCGAGAAAGCTCTTACAATCATTTGCCGTGTGTGCGTTTGCACCTATTTTTTTTCTTCTGATCAAACCTTGCAGTTTTACAGCCCAATCACAATGCACGGATACACCACGATTCACCACGGTACCCGTACTACCACCGAGTTCTTTATAAATAGGTATACCCTTCTTTTTGTCAATTTACTTATTCCTTAACGACTGCCTCTTTAATTTTACGTTGGTATCGAAATAAAATAGGAGGGTTGATCTGAGCATTTTTGCAAATGCAGCTGTTAAAGATTTGTTAACTGTTCTCCCTCAAAGCTCGAAACGCAATGTCAGGGTGCTTAGTGTGTGTTGAAATAAGCATCGAGCTTGAGTGACAAGGATTATATTTGTTTTTTTTTTATTTGCAGCACAATCCCTACATATCCACGTTCTTAAATTATTGAAGCAAATTGCACCGCATCTGAGGCGGAAATTAACACAAATCTACTTCGGCATTTCCACTTTCCTTTGCATACTAACGCAACTTTGATATTTAGCTTTAACCATATTCGAGTCTTTAAAATTGTTCCTTTCCTCTTTTTGATAACTGAAATACAATTAAGTCCTATCAGTCTTTGCTATATTATTTTCTAATTCTTGCGCAGTTCAAGGAGTGTTGCCACGAAAAGTAGCAGATTTCAAATTTGAAGTGAAGACTATATCAGATCTCAAATTTGCTCCAATGACTACACATTTTGCGCTTTTGCCACGAAAATTAATTATTAGTAGTCTTCGGCACAGAAAACCTGCGAGATCTCTGCTACTTTTCACGGCGCGAAATGAAATCTGCTAGTCTTCGTAGATAAATTATTAGTCTTTTATTTATGATTTTTATTTATTTGGAGTAATTAGTTGATCAATAGATACGCTACGGTGGTCTCGTGTAACATACGCGTCTCCGTTGGAAACGGCATTCTGAATGTGTTTCTGGATCTTGAATAAAAAAGAAACTCGGCATCGGAAACTAATCAACCAGTGTATCTTAATAATCCCACGCCAAAAATAACTATCAGGTAAAAGCAATTGATTATGAGAGTCGGTGGGTTAAAAAAAGGAAAAAGTGTAATAGCCGTCCTACACGTCGATAGAATTTCCTCATATTCTTGTAGAAGGTTTATTTTAAAAACTTGATTTATCTATTTTGCACGCTGCTGAACCTGCGCTCTTTTTTCGTAATTTCCTTTCTGAAGAAGAAAATTGTAGCTGTTGATTTGCGCATTTGTATGGTTAGGCATTTCTTTCAGGTCGTTTATTCGAATAACATGTCAATTTCGAAAGTGGAATATTTGTAAAAAGGAGATAAACGGAATGGATGGCGCAAGCAACAAATTGCTTGGTATAATTATAAGCAATTTTTTCCGTGTATAAATCATTCATTTATTGCTATTGTTGGTATTTTTCTTTATATTTTGCAACAGTAGACTATAGCTAATGGCTCGATTCTTCTATAATTGATATGCTTTTCATCAAACAGCAGAATTGAACGGTGAATGTGTTAGCAATGGTTGAAAATGATGAATAAAAATTTATGTCTCGATGGAATTTTTGTAGAATTGAAAAGATTTTTATGATTGAAGAGTAAGTTTTAAAATTCCCAATGATTAAGATTTTGGAATTGTTAAATATTAAAGGATTCAAAGAATCAAAATGTTTACTCTACACACTGGTGTAAAGTACGCTGCAAGCATAATAAATAAGGTCAAAGCCTAAATGTGTACGCGCAGCTTTTGACCTGAAGCTTTTATGGCTTTTTTTAACCAAAGGATTTGGGAAGAACGGATGTGAATCTTAGGAGCAGAGACTCCACAAGAAAAACGAATCAGGTACGTGATAGTCATGCCAAGCCACTGAACTTTTAAAATTTTTTTTATTGTCAATACTATTATAATTTATTTATAGTTTATTCTGCATTCTTCTTGAAATCTATTAATTTCTTATTTTTTGTTAAAGAAAAAATAAAATAATGATTCACCAAATTTCTATGTAGTGAATCGTTACATAGACGTGGATAGTTAATCTTAAACAATTTAAGCATTTGAAGTTCCGCTTGCAGTTTGAAAGTGCATTTGAAGTCCGAATATCTGCTTACACCATCACTTTTATTTTCTATTTCGAATGACTTCGCAATTGAAGTTGCACCTTGAAAGAAGCATCAGAGAATATAGAAGCGTTATAGATAGTGACATAGATAGATGGATAGTGACATCGTTGTAATATTGCTTAAACGCGCGTACTGACAGCTCGAAAGAAAACCTGGAATATCGCAGTTACCGAAACTCGCGTGCTACTACACTTTTCATTGACTGCATTTTTTTCAATATCGTTTCTTTCATACGGTATTACGTGTAAAACTGTAACTTGACTAGAAATTAAGGTACAGAACAAATTAATTAATAATCGCAATACTTCTTTAAAGTTATCAGCTTTAGTTGAATAATTCGAATGTAATTCCATAAGATTTGTATTTTAGTTTTAAATAGATTAACTTCTGCAAGTGATAACATTAAAATGGTAAAAGTAAACATAGACGCAGTAATCAAGCAAGTAACGAAACTAACGAATAAATAGTTGCCAAAATTGCATTTGAAAAAGGAAGAGATGCAAAGAGCAAGACGAAAGGGAAGGAGGCAAAGAATAAAGACGGCAAAGCAGGACGTTCTCACCGCTTGGAATATATTGAAATAAGCAAGGCGAGATAGTCACACGCATATATGAACTTACCTACTGTGTCTTTATACTTATTAATCCCCTGAGAGATAATTAGGGGTTGAGAGAGGGAGAAAGGGAGAGAGAGAGAGAGAGAGAGAGAGAGAGAGAGAGAGAGAGAGAGACTTACATTCACGTAAACCGCGTTTATGTTCATCGCTTATGTGGAGTGGTGTAGGTAGTATTATAATTATATAAAACCTACACGTATGCCGTTGTTTCCTCGAAGGGACGGCTCCGCGTCGAGAATAAAAAAAAAACCCTTGTGCCTCATTTTTTATTTTTCTCTTTATATTTCTTCACAGTTAAGTTATTCCGGTGTCACTATTAAGATTTCAATTATTAAATTGAAATTTAAATGGTTAAATATCTTTTGCCATACGGTAATTCTATAGACTCGAATGAGTTTGCTTTTGAAATTTTTAATTTGTAGAATAACTTAAAAAGACCGGCAAATTTTTTCTTTGTAATTTTATTAAAGTATTTATTTTAGAATTATAAATTTAGGGACCCCTTTGTGCTTTACTGGTTTTTTAAATTTTAATAATTCATAACTTATTACTTCATTATCTGAATGTACACAACATTACGATAATTTTATTTTTATTTTTGCTTGCTAAATAGTATATGGTACCATTTCTCGAGAACCGATTTTTGGTTCTTTAAAATTACATATTCTCTATACAAAATAACATTTATTCACATTTTTACGTCCAGATAAGTCGTCTGTCCATGCTGCGATGACAGCTAAATTGTAATAGTAAAGCATTGCGTCATCGCCATATTCTGAGAGAAATCCGTACAACTTATTCCGCAACGTCTGCATTGGTCGATCTGCATTTGTCTGATGCTTTTGGCACAGAATGTCTTGCATGCGATTCGAAAGTAGCGAGAGAAGTCGGACACAGGCGAAATGACGACCTTGGGAAGGATCCCACTGACCTGCCAGAACCTTGGTGGTTTGCAGAATGATACGCATTCCCAGTCTAGGTGCCATCTTACTCAACCGGTTTTTTTCCATGAGGTCACGTGTGTTTCCAGTTCCAAAGACTCGCTATATCACTTTAGTACTGTTTATGGGCTCTTCTCGATTTCTTCTGTCTAACCCTTTCTGGTCTACTACGAAAACAAATATTTCCCCGGATATAATACTTTTGTAGATTCTCTAATCACAAATGATATGTCCTTTTTCTCTGTTTTAAATGATTTTCTTAATCTACACGAATCTGTTAGATTATATTTAAATACAAATATTTTAACTAACTGTTAATTCGAATCATTCATTCAAACAGATGTAAAAAGCTCGAGCGATGAGAAAAGTCCCTTTTCAAAGAGTTTTTTAGAAATGAATATAAAAAAATTTAAAAGAAAAAGATTTCATTTTTAAAAAATGGAAATTTAAAATTAAGTTGGAGGAAGCTACGTGTCTATTACTGGCAGCGGTTTTGGTGTCTTAGAAATAAACTATATAGCAACTTTAAATCTTTGAATTTCAGAATTTTGTATATCTAAGAATTTTAGAAAAAAATGGAATACATAATATTATAGTTTTACGCTTGTGTACCACAAGTAAGTTCTTAACATTACTAGCAAAATCCAACACGCTTCGCACGCTTAAATATTCAATTACTTAATCCGACAATTTTTATTATTCGCCGTAGTTACTTTCGTCCAAGTTTCTCGCGGTTTTTAAATAATAAGCAAGCCAGTTGACGAGCTGGGTGTTAGATTCGATCAGTTGAAAAAAAAAAAAAGAAAAAGAAATCTGTGCCTAATCTGTGCCTAGTTCGAAACGTATGCTGTTGAGTTGCAACATGTCTCGAAAAAGGTCTGTAAACCTACATAAGTTTTGCGTCCTCCATCTGGAAATTTTTCGAACATCTGGTTGTAATCTGCTAAGAAGCTCCAACACAGATATTCAAACATGCACCTATGCAACTTTCAGAACCTCTTGGTCTTTCGCCTTTCTACTTACCCGATTTGGCTCTTAACGATGACTGGTGGTTTAGAGAGCAGCAACACATGTTTGTCGTGTGTTTCATGGTAAGCTTAGTGTTTGATTCTTTTTGCTGTTTAGCGTATCATTTGTTGAATTAATTCATAAAGTTGCTTAAACGAATGTCTACACAAGTATTGTCAATTATGATTTTTCGGTTTATTAATTCATTTTTTTAAATAATATATTATGATGATCTAAGCCAATTATTCGACTACTATGTATACTGCAAAAATGAATATTTTTTAATCCAATAGGTCTTAAAAGAAAGGTAATTATAGCAAGTTTTTGTAAATAAATGTGACAGTATTGACATCTATAAAAAATTTAGTATTTGAGTGATAATATTTATTGTTATGCAGGCTTTAGTGCCTTGTCTCCTTAACAGCGCCGGCGATGTAGCCGCGATTGCGAGAGTCTGGCCTCCCGGCAAGAAACTTTACTTATTTACGATCTCTCATTCTCCAAATGAGACTCCCGCACAGACTCGCGCGTTTTTTCATGCTTTCCAAAGACTAGCTACTTCAGTCGGTAAAGCTGTACCCAAAATATGTATTCCTTCGCGCTTGAAAAATCAAATGTATCGGTCTCCCTCATAGTTTTACATGTACGAGAGTATTGCATCTAAAATCTAATTATTCGAGCGCTCAGCTCATGTCATTTAAATTTTTATTTACCATTTTCATCAAAAATAACATTTTATTTTAACTTTATTTTAAAGCTGACATTTCGAATTGAAGCAAATAAATAATTCATAACATATCCTTACTTGTTGAAGGCTGCACATAAATGATGATCCTGATGAAGAACAATGTCAATTCTGAAATGACAGTAAAGAAAAGGCCGTTTAATTGTTGTCGGGCATGAATAGCTAGGGCTGTTGGTCTTTGTGCATCGAGGCGAGGAGGAAGCGCACAGGCGATCTTGGGCGAGCACGCGTTCATTAGCATAAAAGCTTGGCCGAGGTGGCGAGAGGCGAGTCATTCGAAGAGGGTCGCCACGCTTGCGCCTTTGTCTTACCTCTTTTTTGAGTCTCTGTTACGACTTTGCGATTTTGCGATTTTGCGATTCTGCGAAAGTCAATGCTGCTTGCGCGGGTGCAAGTACTCATCTCATTTACTTCCTACCTTACTTGATCATCCCTTAAACTGAAGCATAAACGAGACATTGTTAGAGAACGAAGCCGAACACGCAATAGAAAAATGCAGGCTCTCGTCGGCGACGTAGTCGAAAATACAGCGCGAGCGTGAGAAGAAAGATAGGTGGAGGGGCTTGCACGTAAAAATAGCAAGAGGAAAAAGTGCGTGAGCGCAGGGGGAAGCCTGCTCGTCGGCGCGTATTAGGTAGTCTACTGGTAGTTGGAACTGTCGCACGCAGCCGCCTGGTCTGCGCCTGGTCTGCGCCTGGTCTGCGCCTGGTCTACGTGCGTCCGCGACTCGTGGACAAAGAGCCGGTGTCGGGGCGCCGAGCGTCGCGGCGGCGCAGAATCGTCAGAGACGACGGAGAGAGAGCGAGTATCGCGCGAGTATAGAGCGAGAGCGCGATTCTACGGGAGAGCGGAGAGCGCGGAGGGCCTAGTAGGAGTGTAGGGGAGCGAAAGCGGAGCGAAGGAAGGGCGATCGAGAGAGCGCGAGAGGGGGGCGGGTTTTAAAGGCATCAGAGTGGAAGCGAGACGTGCGAAAGCGTAAGAGGATGACGCGATACTCGGGCTGCGGCGCCGGCGCTTTTATCTCCGGCGGGCGTACGCGAGAGCCGCCCCCTAACGACTCCGTAGTGTCTCGGCGTCGCCGTCCTATTGACAACGATAGCGCGCACTTCGATAAGGTAGCAGAGGCGTGCTAGGCGAGCGCCATGGCAACCTCGTCGTCCTCCTGCCACGGGCAAGTGTTAGAGCCGAGGTTAGAGCCGTGCAGCGGATCGCGATAACGGTACGTACATCGTACTTCCGCTTGCCGCCGGGCAGCTACCTGTCGGATACCCGTCGTCAGACGGCGCGACCTCGCCTTACCTTTGGCTTACCTTTTACCTTCTTCCCGGCTCTCCTGACGCGGAGCCTCTTAAAAAGTCTTCATTTCCGACGTCCGATCACGCGGCTGATGACTTCCGACTCGCTGTCCATTGCGCGTGTCACCAATTCGATGCAAACGTCAAACTGCGCCCAAATTCTGCTCTAACGTGTTTCTTGTGCGGTTCTTGTGCAATATTGATCAAAATAAATCAAGTTAAAGCCATCCTATCCGTTTGATTAATTCACATCGATTTACCTAACAATATGGGCTCTAGATTCGGGCATGTATGTTTAATATAGATTTATTGCTGTTGGTAACTTACGATTCTCCCGATCTGTTTCCACTTTGCACCTCGCTTTGCACATTACACTCCATCTCTCGCTCTCGCTCGGTCAGCTCCAAGTCATTGGTGTCGCACGAAGGACAGCTAGGAAAGCGCGGGTGGTCTAGTCGTCCACTGGGATGCGGTATCTTTTCCCTCTTTTCTTCCCACACCTTCACTCGGTTTTTTTTTCACTTACTTTTTCTGCGCTCTAGCTGCTTTTTCCCTTTTCTCTTCTCCTCATTCTCGCAAAGGATAATTGTATTATCGCAGTAATTTACAATAACGCTACTGCATACAAACTCTTTTTTCGAAGAATTAGTCTGCTTCTTTCTTTGAGAACCATCATTAGGTAGCAATCCTGCAAAGTAATCATTGCTTGGTATGCCCACTTCGAAATATTCCATTTTTTCTGATCTATTCAAAGCTCTCATGCTTTAATAATATTAAAAACTTATGCATGCAGGTCTGTAATCCTACTTATTTCCTACAATAATTATATAATGGCACTAGTATTAGAAGAAGCAATGAATCCTGTAAAGCACTAAGTCAATTTTCAATCAGTTAACGTTTTTATTAATAATTTCATTATCTTCTTTTAATTAATATCGATATATTGTAAAACTATATTCAAATGAATAGATTTATAGTAAGTACTTCTATAGAAAATAAATCTGCTGTTTCCAGTTTTTTAATCAATCACTTGGTTAAAGCTGTTAATTTAATTGCAAATTAAACGACCAAACTTGACTTTGATTTAACAGTCTTAAACTAGCAAAAGGTAGTGCTTGTGCACACCCTGATACGCTTTCGAATTGTTGAACGCTTTTGATTCTTGAACTTTATGAAAAGAACCAAGTCAGAATTCTGTTTCGATAGCTGAAGAAGTTCGGGAGAGCACCGATATATCAGCGAGCGCTTGTGTAATATTCTGAGCATGCGCAAAAACGTTTCATCGGGTTATAGAGGTGAATATCGAGTGTTGCCGTCTGGCGAGCGATTCTTTTTTCCCTCCATTTTTTGAGCAAGACTCGTTCTTGACAATAGAGCAGCAGCCGACTCGCGTCTCCATTTCCTAAAAGCTCACTTTGAATAAAAAGGGCTTCGTCTCGCCTCGGCCATCTAGTTTGCTATAACTCTTTTGCGTCTCCCTCAGTCCTCTTGTCTGCGGTTGGGAAAATTAGTCGCCCTGAACGATGTACCGCGTGTGATGAAGAAAGGAAAGCTCACGGAGCGCTTATTTCTCTTCTTCTCCTTCCTTTTTTCCTCTCTCCCTTTCCGACTTTCGTCTTTGGAGCCTCTTATATCTTGGAGCGAAGGATTTATCGACAATATCAGGCCTTGTTATTGCAATCAGATGAACATTTTTGACAAGTGCCTTCTTTATGCGACAGCTTCTACCGTCCGCTCCTCTAGAAAACCTTTTGTTTTGGAAAAGCTCTCTAAGCCTTATCGCTGTAAGATTCCTTCGCTCAATTTACTCGTTGATTTGCAATGCGAAGAATTTTATCTAGGATAAACTATTTTCTTATTTTTTATTTATCAATGCCACTTAACGGGATGTAAAGTGGTTAGAAATCTACCATACCGACGCCGACATTTTCTTTGTTTTTTAAAAACAAAAGCAAATTTTCGAAAAAAACGCAAAGAATTTCTCTTGCTAATGATTTGTAGAATATGTATTTCAATTTCAATGCATTCCATGCACAACCGTAAGCGATAAATTTGTTTTTAAATAACAAACAAAATAGAGATGCGCAGATGCAGATCTAACCATTGGTTTTGCACACTCTAAACATTTCTAAGACTGTAAATTGGTGAAAATATTTGCTTTTTACGTAGAATATAAGAAATAAAATTTCAAAAGTAGGCCCAAAAATAAAAAATAAAAAAATTAAAAGTATTAGATTTTTGAGATTTTTGAATTTTTATTTCTTATAAAATTTTTCTACGTAAAAAGAAAATATTTTCATCAATTTGATCTTTTCACTAATTGAAATTCGCTTAGAAAAGTTATAAAGAATAAGTTACTTTGCAAAAAATTTGTTAACTTATCCTGACTAACTACACCATAAAACAAAAAGGTATATAATCCAAAAATCAATTTTTTTATTTTTTATGACGTGAGATACATTTGTTTTCTGTTTCTTTAAAATGCTTAATAAAAGTGAAAACACATTTATCAACTATTTGGAAAGAATATTTAGAGAAGCAGTAGGTATAAAAAAGGGAAGAGAAAAAAGATACTTGTGGAAATATTTTGTTATACCGTCTTGGTCGTAATCTTGAAAACGAAGCTGTATACTGAGCTAACCTAAAAAGTCAAACAAATCTGCCTTCCACTATGAAATGCGACGGTTGCGGCGGTCGCGGAGTGACGCCTTGCCTTCAGTAATCCACCCTCTGGTAGGCGTACAAATTGCACCTGCGACGACTGCGACGACTGCGCTATTGATTGCCAGCGGCGCGCGCGCGTGGCAGTTAGGAGGATAGCGGGAGGGGGTCGGACACTCGACGCGTATATATCTGTAATGTACACATAAATGCATCGCCGGTACAATCATGGCTAGACACAGCTAGTTGCACCCGATGATGTTCGTCCATCGTCGCTTTCGCATTCTTATCAGCAAGCTGACAGACTTGAGTTACTTTTCACGAAGCGCGATGTTTCTCGATAAAGTTCAAAAAATTGATTTCATTTCATTCTACCCTTTACAGCTAATTCGATAATGCTATTATATTATTGTTGAAAAATAATAAAAATTAAATGAAATCCTTCAAGGTCGGTTATTTCATCAAATCACTGCAACCTTTCATGCTAATCTTGTATTCAGTCTGTTATGAATGTTATCTATGCAATAAATATGTAATATTTAACATCGCCTTTTTGTCGCATTAGTCAGCATGCGGCTAGCTCCGTCATTGGGGAACCAGTTGAGTTGAAACGTTGCCAGAGGGTCGAGAGGATCGAGAGGATTGAGGAATAACAAAGTAATGACTAAGAATGTCAACGGCTTAATTCGCAATACCGCGTAAATAAAATAGCTCGTGCAAAAACGAGAGGGACTCGAGTTGTTTGGCGTGCGCCTCCACTTGAATGGGAATTGAGAATATCCCAATGTTCACTGTTGCTTTGGTGATACACGTATGTTGCAACGTAGGAGAGTACATCGAGAAGTGCACAATAACAGCAACGCGACGATTCGCTCGACGATTATTGTAAGTCAATCTTCTCGAGGAGGGGAAGCGTCCTCGTTGAGAAATGCATTGAGTAACGCATATTTCAATCAATTACACCGATGATACCAATCATATGCAACTGCTGCAATTGTATTTAACCCAAAAGGCCAAAAGTAACGATAAAAGGGAAAATGATTAAAAAAAAAGGTTGAAAAAATTGTTAGCCTGATTACAATTATTGAGCATCAGCATCCTTTCTTTGGGCCGGTCCATAATTCCTGCTTAGATAGCGTCAGAAAACTCAAGTCACTCCGGTGAATCGTCATCTCAATGCGAGTGAGCGTACATCAAGTATAGTATTATATTAGCCGCTCCGAGAGCCGCCGCAATTATAATCCGCCGCGGCAATTCGGAGACACGAATCGCATTTGAGCCGGTCGATCGCATTCTTGGGCTTTTCACTTTTCCCGGTCCCTATTACTAATTCAAACAGCAGCGCAACACGAAAGAGCAGGACAGTGGCAACGTCGCCGCAAGGGGGTTCGGCTTGGCAGAGGGAAAAGTTGGGAGCGCGTCGCTACGCGTTCACTACGTGAAGAAAGGAAAGAAGGAAGGGAAGGAGAGAAGGAGAGAAGGAGAGAGGCAGAAAAGGAGAGCAACTTGCCTCCCCTTTGGCGTGCACTTTCATTTTCGAGGGTGGCATACTACCGTATCACGTGTGACACACTCCTACTACCAGGGGTTTAGAGACTGAGTCTTATGCCCTTTCTTCTCCTGAACTGACACATGCGCTGCAGCTCGAATCTACTTAGCTCTGCGCTTTTTCTTATTCGGAAAAAGATACGTGCTTTGAAAACAATTCAACAATTCCTATTTTAGAATGAGTATCGTATTTACAACTTTGTCCAAATCTCTCAAATCTCTGAAATCTCTGAAAAATCCTCATCACTCGATATTTTTCTTTTTAGCTGTATCATTCGGTCTATACGCACACATTGGGCTCGCGCGTTCAAAGGGGGTTGTTGCGCCGAGGCGCAAGGGGAGGCCCATGGTGTTTTATTGATCGGTCGAAAGCTCCCAGTTCGTTCCCTCTCTTCGTCTGCGCTCTTATAACGCGCCGCGGCGCTGACTGCGTTAGTGCGTCCGCGCCCGAGGGAGCTGTTTATGCGTATAACTGCACTCCGGGAGGCCGCCCGGCGCTCCCTGCGAGTTCAGCCTCGAGATCAGCTTATGAACTAGTCTTTCTGGCGTCTTTCTAGAACAAGAAAATCCATACTGAAGCTTCATACCGAAACATAGCTTGCTTTCGTTTCACTTTTTTTCTTTCTTTTTTTCTCTTCGCGCGTTTCCCGCCTGCTTTCTGGCTTCTGTATACTTTTATAATCTAATTACCTAGTCATTTTCATGGTTTGATGAGCTTGAAATTAGAAAGCGATCAATGCACCTTTAGGGATCGTTTCTATTAAAGCAGCATTAAAGCCAGTTATCAAAGTCGGCTAAACGATGAAAAATGAAAATCACTTCCAATTTTCGTTCGAGCTGTATCTGCTGTGTATTGTGTGTATGTGTGTGTGCGTGTGAATAGCGTTTAACAAAATAAAATAACCCCCAAGCAATAAGTTTTCATAAAAGGTTCATCTGCAATTATTTTTCGGCATCAAGGATAAAGCTTCAATTTGTATTTTACATACATTATACAAGTAGTAAATATTTTTCTTGAACCGTGCACCTGCAAAAAAGAAGTACTTACTTACAAGCACTATGGGGTTGCCAGTTTGCAGGAGTCGAAACCGTCGCTAAGCTACTTCAAGTACTTGAATTAAGTAACTTGAAACGTGTATCCACTTTGGAAATATTACGTTATTATTAATGAATTTTATTAACAAATTTCAATTTTATTAACAATAAGATTGATTGCTACTTCTCTTTTTACTTCAGTTTGCACACTTTTCATGATAAATGCATTCTTGCGGGTGCTAACTCAGTACTTGACGCCATCGATGCATAACATAGAGATCGATACACGGGTCAAAAGTGATTTTCGCTAAAGTCACATTCGTCCACGAATCAGCGCTGATGCTCTAATTAGGAATTTTCAGTCTTCTCAGCCCTCTTTTGCTTTTCCTTATACATCAGTGATGTAGAACGATCTGCAAGGCTAGAATGGAACTTTTTCTTCGCGAACATTGTAGGCACCACAGGTAGTGTATCGAAAATTCAAGTTTTCTTTGTTTTATACTTTTTCGTCCATTAATTTATCAGGTAACCGTATTTTCACCAATTTATTTTTAAACTGGTGGAAAAAGACAATCTTGTGGGCTTTTCTGATAGCTGACTCTTACTTATTAAATCATGAATATAGTTACGACTGTGAGTCAGTGGGGGGAGTCGACGTAGGGGGCGTTATTCGCGATCAGTCGATGCACGACGATAAATGAATTGTACCAAGAAATATCACTATTTCATTCGGGTGTATCAGTCGCCTTTCTCCTTTTATATGGATGTGGACATTACAAATATATTTTTTTCTTTTGTCTTGTACTTTTATTTCTTTGAGATGTCAAAAGGATCTTTATTTAAAATCGGTATAGTCAAGCTTTATTTGGTCACTCGTTTGTCGAAGCGTGATATTTGAAAAAAAACTCTCTATAACTGATTAATGCATTTCTGATAAAAATAACTTTTATCGAACTGAAATCTTTCTGCTAATAGGTCGATTTGAATGTATACTTTTGATTAATCGAACGTCAGTTGGTTACAGTCTTTAAAGCAGTTTTATCAGTTTTGCGTATTCTTATCGAAGTGTCGATGCCACGTAGCGAAGATTAAGATGAAAGATTATTTATCCTGTGACCTGTGTGGACGTCTGAAACCCATTTTTGTAATATTTTCACCTTTGATGATGAAATTTTTATTTTATCTTTTTTATCCAGCATTTATTATTTACAATTGTTTCAACTCACCACATTTTAATCTTTTCTTTCGCAAATAGGCTAATAATAATCGTTTCATATTATACTCTTTTGTATTAAGGTGCTTGTAATTTTAATGACCCGCGCAACCTGAAACAATATTTTCATCGCTTGTCTTAAATATTAATTTCCGTAATGCTGCAAATTGTTATATATTTTTATTTTCCTCTGACATTTATCATTTGACAATTGCACGAGGTATATTTTTGCATGGTATAACAGGAAGACCTGTAGTCGGTAAAATAGATTTCCGATAAAATAATTGCCAATTCTTTGAAACATGTAAATAGCTTATGTAATTGTTGAGAAAAAACATTAATTCTAATACGTTTCTCACATGAAAAAATAAAAATCGACAAAATAAGGGGAACATGAACCTGGCAGAATAAGAGAAATATATGGTCCCAAAGTAATTGAATTCGGCACGCAGCATATCTTACTTGTTGTTCACTCATTAGCAAAGTGAAATTCCTTCTCTCTTCTTTGTTTTCAATTTCGGCACGTTCGTGTCGCGTATCTGTTTCTCCCTCTCTCCTTAGCAATGCAGCGCATCTCCGCTGTGATATCTGCCGTACCTGCATGCAAGAGAGACGAACTTCTAAACGCGCTAAATGTCGTGCGGTATCGAAGTTGAAGAGCCATATGTATCTCCATTTGTATGCAGCAATCTGTTAAACAAGTTCGCGTTCCTTCGCTTCCAATGTCTGCTTCTTGGTACCGATCGCGATGTGTCGCCTTCTCGACATCTTCTGGCTACCATTTCAGCGGGACCCGACGACCTACAGGTAATTTCGCAGCACTTAGCTCAAGTAACATTGTTACATTGTTTCCTCATTCCTCGATTATATTTTCCTTGAGATCGTTAGTCTAGACTAAGATTGTCCAATACTACCTCCAGATTAATTAGTCGTCACGGCGATACAGCTATTGCTTATTGCAGAAGGAACACGGAGGGCTTGTTAAGCGACGATTCGAGACAAAATGTGCTTTATAATGTTCTGTGCGGATAGTGCTAGACTGCCAAAGTGTCTAAGTGAAAGCCTTTCAGTATTGATGTTACTTTGACAAAATCACTTCTAATTCACAAAAATCTATTCTGTAAGATGAGTCAGACGAAAAATTAATGACCAGCAATAAGAATTTTTAGTTAAATCCCAATATTTGCAGGTTTATGTTAACTTGTGCGTAAATAATTTGCGCATAGCTTTCATCTGCCATTACATATTAGTTGAGCAAATTATCACATCATCTTTTAGTGCTTTTTTGCTTTTTGCGCAAATTTCTTCAATCTTATTTAAATATCCTACTGTACGTCATTAAAACTTATCAGTAATTTAGTCATATGTGCAGTGTAAATGATAATCGCAATCTTTTTCTTTGGAATGTATAATTATTGAGTCATATTTTTAGTTCGTTCTTTTCTTACATTGTGAGTACCCACATGCATGTATGATGTACGCGTATATATGGGTGTATGAGGAACGATAAACGAATAGTCTTTGGACAATGCACAAGACTCAGTGGGTTTCAAATTATTCTTTTACCTATATTTACAGATGTTATTTGATCGGGTGCCAGCTGCCAAACTACTAAAAACATAATTCTTGAATATTGAAGTTTTACACAGTTTTTTATTTTATATAAGGATGTTAACATTTAATATAATTTTTGGAATTGAAACTCTTTACACGAAGATACATCGGATAGTACATAATGAAAATAAAAAAAAAATTTCCTGCTAAGGTCCAATTATTCCATAAATATCCACAGAGGCTTATAGCTAAATAATTTATGAAATTACATGTAAAGATTCGCAAAATTCAAATGTACAATACAAATAATTGATTGATACCTATTTTAGAGATCAAACAAACAATGGAATTTTTAAAAAAATCACATTGTAAGTACTCCACGACATAATGATTCGTTGTAGAACCTGCCATTTCTTGCAGTTCCTGTTACTTTAGATCTGTTTTAGTCATAAAAACATAACTAATTTTTGAACAACCATTGCAGCCTTGCATTGCGACGTGATGCAAAACATGCAATAAGCTTCGTTTCGCGAAACATTTTGCATAATAGGCACAGCCCTGGTCTCGCGCTTCGTGTTCGCAGTCCAATAGTTTATTCAATTTGTTTGTAATATATGTTTTATAATGAATATGTTGAATATGTAAGCACAAACGCGTAAGTCTTTACTTCTAAGGAAAATTGTAAATTCGAATTATTTTACTCATTGTCGCGACAATAAAAAAAAACATTTTGACTATTAGCATTGTTTGGGCAACATATTTGCATATACACCATTGCTTCGATTTTAACGCGTTATGCAGGCCGGCGGGCGGCTTCCAAATTTTAATCTCGCCCTACTGACTTCGCTCCTTTCTAAGGCACCTCGACACCGTATCTGCTGGGCAAGCGTGAGTTTCCTCCTCGTGCCTGTGGCTTAGGAAACAAGCACGAGAGGATACACGAGAGGATACACCGGCGATGCTAACGGTGCCGGTGACCTGCGCGCAATTGAGCGCCCACTCGCGATTACGCGTGTGCTCGCTTACTTGTTAATAAGGCTGAAATTATCATTTCCATGCCACGCACTAGCGCACTCGCGCGCTCGCGCAACTATTGAATTTTAAAATTCGCGCCTCTCGACCTGAACGCCTTCTTCTTTGAATTGTTACTTTTTACTTTTTCCTGTCGGCAAAGACGATGCGTTCTACTTTTTTCATTTACCCTCATGGATCTTGTTCTGCCGCCGACTGCTACTACAATAGTACTAATAGTCTTTTTATTCTAAATGACACTGTTTTCTTTTTTTTGTTTCAGGTTGGTAACGTTTCTTTGTAATACAAATTATCAGATGAGTGCTGAGCAGAGCTTTAGTAAGAATAATAATTTAATTTTTAATAATAGTTTTGTTTTTAACATAATTTTAACAAATATATGTAAACACATTTTCCGGGCAATTGCGCTAATAGTAAAGTCACTTCGAAATCTCGCAATCAATTATTATAAGCAAGTGTGGAGCACAAGAATGGTCACAATGTTGACAAAATTGGCATCACAAAGGCTCGATTTGTCGATAATCAGTTTCTGCAATAACGCGTCAGCTTATAAAAAATGTCACTGCGGCGAACAAGGTGCCTGAAGGCAGGATCATGGATAAAAACCTTTGAGTAAAAGGTGGCGTGCGTGTATAGTTATGTAGATGCCGAGCAACTTGATCAGTGACT
Source organism: Eurytoma adleriae (assembly GCA_900480045.1). Classification (NCBI taxonomy): domain Eukaryota; kingdom Metazoa; phylum Arthropoda; class Insecta; order Hymenoptera; family Eurytomidae; genus Eurytoma; species Eurytoma adleriae. The sequence continues at coordinate 24,657 of UXGC01000910.1, forward strand.
CGGATCAACCAACCGCCGATGACGCCGATGTACATGCGCCGTTTTGGCCCCGACTTTTGCCCACAAGGTCGATTGCCTATGTTTCGTCCAGCTTCGCGCCAGCAACTGCATTTCGGGTATTTTTGCATACCAATTATAGATTTTCAGCCTTAAGCATAATTAATAAACGGCTTTTACACAGGTAAAGTTTCGCCGAGACTTTACACAACGAATGGGTTTCTTTATTTCTGTATTTGAAAAAGTTGAAAAACTGTTAATATTGCGAAAGTGTAAGGCCAGCGGAGAGGGGCGTGTGTGCGTCGGTTAAAAAAGAAGATAGACAAGAGGACTGCACAAGAGGTTTTCCATGGATTTTCCCGGAGGAATCACGACGACTATGACGAGATCATTTACTCCGCCATAAAACTGGCTCGTTTAGGCTCGTCCGCAGGTAAAACGCCTACTCCGCGCGCCTGCCGTGAGTTGCTGCACCGTACAGGCGGCCGCACGCGCCTGTTTAACCTCGCGTGGGCTGTACTCCACTGTCATGGCACCTCGCCTTTCCCGCTCGGTCTCCTCTCCTCTCCTCTTTGCACTCTTTCGACTTTGCGCGCAGCTTATATCCACTAATTGATGAAGCTAGTTCCAGAGCATATTTACGGGCTTGAAACTGAACTGGAACACTTGCAGGCGAAACGAAAAAGAATTAGAAATTCGAAAAAGGAGTTGCCCAAGGAAACGCATGGAAACGCATGGAAACGCATGGAAACGCGTGCGTCGCCTCTGAACTCTCAAGCTCTCCTTCAGTCTTAAATAAGCGAGTTGTATGCACTGATTCTGTCATTTCTCGCCTTTTTCGTCGTTTTGCATAATTTTCATGTGCTTACTATATAGCATCTCATTTGTTGCGTCGTCGATTAAAAGTCGAAAGCTAATAAGTACAAGGTAGATGTAAGCGCGTTTCTCAACGTGACGACGAACCTCGGCTACAGCAGACGGTGATGCATGAGTCATCTGCGACGGCTTATGTTTTCGCGTCCGCTCGCTCGTGCAAACAGAAAACAAGTGGTAGGGGAAAAAATTGAATGTAATAGCCGACGAGGTCGGCATTTCCGCTTGGAATATCGGCCTCTAAAAGCGCGCCTGGGAATTGGTCCTTTCCGTCGCCGCGACTCGGCCACAGCAGGAGACACACCGCTCGCTCGTCTTTATATTGTCACACGGGAGCTATTGTCCAGTTGTCCTTCTCCCTCACACGCTCTTACGTTCTTTTCCAGTCTCTCTTGCTTTTATTGTTTCCAGCATTACGTACCTTTCAATCGGTGAGTCTTTCGAATCACAGTTCATCGGAGGCAACAATGCTTACTCGCATTTGCAAACAACGTGCTGCAATACGCATCTGCAGCTAAAGACGAAGGTAAAGCTAAGCACTATTACGCTTGCAGATGCGTAATATACTATCTCCTTTCGCCTCTCTGAATAATTGTTTTAACAACTTCAGGAGCAGTATTCTCATTTCCTTTCAACTTTTCAGCTTGTTTTGCAGTTAAGCTAACGGAGTAAAAGATGATCGCTTTCGCACACTAACAATCCATTTATAAAAATACCATGCCGATTAATACGGACGTGGAGGCCTGAAGCATTGTTAGATGTTTAAGGCGGCTTTCTATTTGCTACTAACTTCAAGCAAAAAATAGAAAATCAACATCAAGAGCAACACACCATGCAAAATCAACTACTGTCTAGTAAATATTAAATAAAGAAGAGAACGCTTTTTTTAGTAGTAGTTCTCTTCGTCGTGTATTATTCGGCAAATCATTGTGCCGATGTATCCTCTGTTTTTTCAACGTTTGAGACAGCACGAGTCACTTGAACGCCTTCGAAGAATATTTTCGGCCTCTTCGTTCTATAAATAATTTTTTCTCAATGCTGTTCATTTCATTAGAATATTAATTAATCAACTTCATTGTCGGTAAAGTAGAAACTCAATTCTGAAAATGTCTTCTTTTGATATTAGATTCAGACAAGACTTCCGCGTGTTTTTAAAAGGATTGTTTTACAGATCTAATATGATGGAGCCATGAAGATATCAAGTGTCAATCGCCATTTTTTTTCGAGAAAGTATGAAATTTCCTGCATTTCACAGTTTCACAAGTTTCACTCGAAGCTACCGTTTGCGGCTAGTCAGTAGAGAAGGTGGGCGGTTGCAAGCACCCCGTCAAACGAGTCACTCGTGTAACGGGCAATCGATATCGATTATTTCGCTCATCTTGATCGCAATTTTTTCCTCCTTCCTTTATCATTCAAAAGTTTGTGTGAAATTTTGATCCAAGTGCAAGAGTGGCGGCGATGCGCGTCAGCACCATTGAATGCGAGCTATGAAATTTCAATTATTGATTTCCTTTTTTTTGCGCGCCTGAGCCAACGGCCAAAAAGGTAAAGAGAAAAAGAAAAGCGGTGAGACGGCAGACGGGCAACCGCGCGTGACGGTTTCTTTGTCGTCACCAGTCGACCGAGAGGGAAAGTTCAAATTGTTGCCTCCCGTGAGTGTCACTCGGGTGCTTCTCGCTTCACTTTTTCTCCCGCGGCAAGCAATTGCTCGAATCTGAGATGTCGCCGACAAGCCGATGATGCCTCCTGTTGCATAAAAATAAAAAAATCACAGAAATTATTCTTTGCACCTAGCAGTGTGTCTATTCTTAGAGTGTAAATTTATTTCTCTCTTTGCAGATATATTTGCGTCCAAAGTTTCTTGTTTGCTTGTGACCTCAATTGATTTTCTTGAGCGCAAGCCGCAGCAGTCGAGACAGCAGTCGAATGCTATAGGTTTCAGCGGCAATAGCGAGCGAGGACTTAGCGCCCATGGGCGCCATGTAGGAGTCAACAGAAACTCCCCGGGGACCGACTCAACAGGTCTGTGTACAATAAAATGTGGGCGCCTCGGTGGGCGCCTCGGTGGGCGCATCATCACACGCGAGCCTCGTCAATTCAAGCTAAGAGGAATTGCACTCCTCTCTCTTCCATTTCTATCTATAGCCCACAGCAATTGCCAAGAAAATAGCTATAAGTAATTACAAATACAAATTACTTTTACTAGGAAATTTAAGTAAATTCAATTCAGTGATTATGACACCAAGTATCCTAGTACTCTGCAGTTATAAAAATCCAGCGTTTTCGTAATTGCCAGAATTTATAATATAATCGAAATTTAAAAATGAAATATAGACGTTGCTTAGATTTCTATAGCTTAACCTTGGCTGATTTTCATACTAAAAATTCAAAAAGACGCACATACAGTAAAACGAGAAAAGATGGTCGAGGTGCGCATAAGCAGCACGCTCTTTCCCCTCGTACATCTCGCGTAGAGCTCGCAGTGCTCGCACTCTTTTTCTGTCACCGCAGTCTTTTCCAGTCTCCGTATCTCCTCTTCCCGCGAGGGACTTTGCAGACGTTTGGGGATATAGCGTACAGCGCCTTCTCTCCGCGGCGGCAAGCAGCGGTCAGCGTCGCCGACTGGTACGAGTGTACGACTAATCGACGACCTCGTTACGTAAGAAAACCCAGAGAAGAGCTGCGATCGGATCGTTACTATCCGCTCTTTACCATTTTCTACACCTTTTATTCTTAGGCCAAACTCTTCGTCCTTTAAATAATCATAAAGCCTTTTCTTTCAGCTTATTTTAAACTGTTATTTCTTTCACTTAATCTGCTAACTTTCCTCTTTCAATTTGCTGTGATAACTTTGCTTTTCTTTAACTTGCTTTCGTTCGACTGTGCATTAATGTCTGACTTGTAGCTAAACTACAAGGAAGATGCTGTGCTAAATGAAACCTTAAAGAAAGACTATTTTAATAACAACAATTCTTCTACTTACATACTTGCGACATTTGCGACATTTGCGACATTGAACATTAAAATTTAAATGATTTGATACTATAATGGCACACAGTGTGCATGAATGTTGTGCGTCATCAATCGATTGTTCTCAAAAGTAGTAAGTATTTTTATAGCTACGGTAAAATAAAGTATTGCATCGTTTATTCATGATTCCAAGTATACTGACAATTGTGAGACAATTTGGTCACTGTCTTATCTGATATATTTATCCTTCTTAAGTAGAAGAATAATATATAGTAAGGTTTGGGAAACAAAAATAGACTAGAAATAATTGGCAACCGAATAATATATAAAACCGTTGAAAGTAACGAAAAAATCAGTGAGATCAGAGCCTTTACATTACTGTTTTTTACATTTAATTACAAAACTTTGAAATATTGCCAAAAGGAAAAGGGAAAAGGGAAAAGTTTTTAGCGAGTTCCATCGGTTTTGAACGGGGCTTTTTGCGTTGTGTGCTATGGGATCTATTATTATTAATGCGCACATTCTTATTCGACCATCCGACTGAAATTTCGACTTACGCATACAAGTAATGTTTTTCAAAATCGTATATACGAAGTACACTTTTAGTGGAAAGTATTATTTCGTAATGTGCACAGTGATATAAAAAGAGCTGAGAAATTTTATTGTTTAATAGTTGATCCGCAAAAGATTGAGAAAGGTGAGAGTTTTTTACTAATGAAATTTTAAGTTGGACAAAACCAATTATCGAGGCTATTAATATTTCACCTGTCCTCCACGGAACAATTGCTTGTAATTACGCGACTCGCGGCGGCCAATCCCAGAGATCATTTTCTATTTAGCTGCGCACCGGCGCAATCGACAATTAATTTATGAATAGGTTAGAATAGCGAGCGGTGAGCTAACGTTAAGTTATGTATCAGGTTCAGCGAGTAGTGTTTCGAGCGCCTGCGTGCGTGTCTAATGATTCGCTGAGATTATGAAAACGAGAATAGCAGACAGTAGAAGAGGCGCGCATTTCGCGGGCGTGGATCATTCAGGTACCGTTACTGCCTCGGTTGCTGCGATGAGCTCCATTGATAAAAGTATCTCTTATTCTCTTTCGCTCGTGCTAATTATCTGCAAGCATTAGATTCGTTTAGTACCTTTAACTACTAAATTGTGACTGCACTGCAGTTTTTTTTAAGAAATAAAAAATGAAATGCATCGATACGATATCTATTTAGTTGCGTTTGCGTATATTTACAAAAAAACGCTTATTTCATTGTCTTTTTCGGTTGCATTACTGTTTTTTGCGTAATAATGGTAATAATGTCGCGATGCGTTGATCGATATAATTAGCATAGATTTATTGTTCTGGAACACTTTCTGAGATGGAATGTAATAATCGATAGGACTTATTCAGTTGGTCAGTAAAATATTCGTAGAGAGAAGATGAATCAAGGTTACTTCTGTTCTGTAATCTGCTTTGATGAAAGACTCATTTGAAACTCAGTTGCACATAGATTCGTGCAGTGACTAATTTCGAGTTTATTCAATGTTATGCCCTAACGTAATAATAAAAAAGCCAGCGAGTGATACCCGCAGCGTTTTCCCTCGGAACGGCTAGGGAACGGCTAGGGAACGGCTAGGGAACGGCTAGGGAACGGCTAGAGAACGGCTAGATAAGAGGAGAGAGGTGCACGTACACGGGCTGGCGCTCGGGCTGGCGCGGTGCGCGCGCGGGTAAGAGGAAAGGAGAGAAGTCGACGGCGTCGACGGCGAAGGTGGGGTGTCGCGAGGCAGTGGGGCACTCGCCGCCTGCCGCAGGAACATCGGCCAGTCAGCCTGAAAACGCGAGCGCGAGTGAAGCTCGAGGTGAGCGCGTGCGTCGCCGGGCGCGCACTTGGTCATCGAGCAATAATACGCCGATTCGCCGATTCGCCGATTCGGCCGTCGGCGGCGCGCGTGCAGTAACGATGGATTAGCCGCGAGTGATTTCTCCACGAGTGTGAGTGCCTAGTGCCGGCAACCCGGGTTGCTTTTTTATTTGCCATTTCAACACAGTGCTAGTGCGATATCGCTGCCTGCTTTCGAGAGGCTTTCGAGAGGCTTTCGAGAGGAAAGTCGCCAGTCGCGGAACGAAGCAAAGTAAAAGCTCGTGCACGCGGCCAATCTGCCATCCGAGTTACCGTCAGCCTTTAAAAGTCTACGCGCGCGAGTGACTTTCTAAAACAAGCATCATGTGACCGCACTACCGCCTTCGCTCTTGTCTCTCAGTTTAGTTTTACTTTTCCATCCTGTGCAGCCATTTCACCATTGCATATTAACAAAGATAGATTAGATTTTATAATCGCCCGACCAAATTCTCAATGTTCAAATCAGAAATTTTATTATTATCTTATAAACTGCTAAAACAAATTATTTATGCTAAATAATGCAGGCTCTTACACAATGAGTTCACACTTATATTTAGAAGGTTGCTGTGCTAAAATAGTTATTAAGTAAAAAGCGTTACTTCCTTTTTTTTAGCAACCAATATATACCAATTACATATGAGAGATGTATTATATATTTATTTTAATTTATTTCTTATTAACCGGACTAAAGTTTTTTATGCATAAAAAACTGGCATAGCAAAAAAGTTCACATCTAGTGCGAAAGAGGAAAGAGAATAAATATATACAAGCGAGCGTCGCTTCGAACAATCTCCCTTCTTGCGCCAGACTGCCAGAGAAACGCTTGAAAATCGATTGCAAAATACTTCCTTCCATGGCCGGCTAAAAATACTAGCGCGTCGTGAGAAAAAAAGGAACGTTGCACCGGAGAGCAATAGTCAAATAGAAAAATAACAAGAGAAAAATAGTAGAATGAAAGTCTCGATTGATCAAAGACAGTTTTGTCTGCAAAAATACGAAACTGATAGACCGCTCGGTGAAAGTGTCGCTCTCGCTTAATGTAACCTATACGCTTTGCTTACGATACACTCGGAGCTGCATCGCGCGCTCGCGTCTCGTCGACCCTCAGGGTCAATAGATGTACTCAACTCCCAGGTAGCAATCTTCTTCTTTCTTTCCCTTCATCTCGCATGAGTATCTACTTCATTTTTTAAAGGAGGATATCAATCTCTGTAGCTTGTATCTATTGCCTTACACCTTCGCTCGCTACTTTCTACGAGATTAACTCGTAAAAATTGCATAAAAAAGAGAAAAAAAGTAACGCAAAGCTTCATTGAAGCCTCATTGAGTCAGTGGGATTCGTGGATTCGTCTAGTTGTTCGCATGAGACTCCGTAGGGCAACTGCACGCAAAGAAGGACTGCGTGGGCGCTACGTAAAAGGAAGCCGATGGCACTTTTAACTGCGGAGGTGGAGGTCCGGCATATTATGCTTTTTGCAGGGGCCTCATTGGCCGTGCCGGGCGTGCCTTTTTTGCGATTCGCCGCGCGAAGCTTCGGTAATGCGTTCCGGTAATGGATTCTTTCATCCACGAGCCGCTTGTATAGGCGAGGTGGGAATTTACAGACAGACTCCCGTCAAGGTTTTCTTATAGGCTCGATCACTTTTTGCGGTTACTGATAAAAAAGTTCTCATTTTGCTTTTTTCTATTCACTACATGTTGTTGTATGACTCACTGCAGATTACTTTGCTTCAAACTAATTAAATTATCTTAGAAACCTTGACACATTTATATTTATGCTACTTTTGTTTTGGCTAAACTTCGCGTTTAACAATGAGGGGGACTAATGGGGATGAAAAACTGGCTTATACAGCTTGTTAAAAATGATTAAATAATGTTGATAGAAGATGCCGGTCGCTTAATAATGAAAGTAACTTTCTCGTCGGTCAAATAAATATACTGATAGTATTGCACTGCGCACACCTCGGCGAGCACCTCGGCGAGCACCTCGGCGAGCACCTCGGCACACGTCGCAAAGACAAGCATTAAAAAGGAATTAGCATTTATTAAAAGGCGAAAACGCGAGAATAGAGTCATTACTAATTTATGCGGCAAATAGAAAGCCATCCGGGGTGCCGACCCCAACAAAGCCCAGCATGCCCGCATTATACAGCATCGCTCGGGAAAAGAGACAATCTCGAGGCAAAATGAACTTTCACAATGAACGATAAACTGGCAGTGCTATGGTGCTATTATCATTTGCCAACGATCCGGGGAAACTGGAAAGAAGAAAGTTTCCCCGAGTTTCCCCATGGAAATGCACGCGCGTCGAGCTAAAATCACTCCGAAAATTGGAAAAAAGGCCTGACAAGACTAACTCTACGCCCTTCCCGTAAAGGGAAGGAAAGTAATAGTCTAGCTGCTTGTCAAGGCATGCTTACGATCGACGCACGCGCGACTTATGCAACGGCAAATTAACATAGGGCTGGATCGCCAAAGCGTTTAGAAAGGAGTCTTTTTGAGTCCTCGGGCAAAAAATTACCAATCGTCCAGATTCATTGAAATACGCAAACAATCTGAAATTTCGCCTTCCGCCGTTTCGTAAACATCCAATTGCGGAGATTCTGTAAAATAGCTTTTTCTCCTTTCGCAGCAATTGCAGCAATTGCAGCACAATTCTTCTGCATCACTTTGTGTATGAGATGTTGAACATTTTATACAATGTTTAAGCTATTGCTCTGTTACACTTTATTGAATGTCCACTTCTGCCTGCCTCCAAAACGAGTAAACATTCAAATGGATTATGTGGGCACTTTACGAACAGTATCCTGTAGCCGCGAGAAAAGTGTATTTCAACATTTTTCTCTTCGTAAGCAGGAAAAGCAGGAGACTTTTGAAAAAATTGACCGATTCTTACTTATTACTTCTTATTTTTTCAACGAAATTGTATACCTTTTGAATGAAAAACATACATTACAGTACTTTTCGTTTCTAATGAAAAGTACAGAAATCCAGAAGCAAACTGAAAGCCATGCAGCTATAGTGTTCGATGGCGGCGGCCGTTCAGAGCAGATTATTGACACTGAAAGCGTTGAAGAGGAAAGTGTGCAAGCCTGCGAGGTACGCAGGTCGCGAAAGTTTGCACGGCAGCCTTCGCAGGGAAAATTCGCAGTTGCGACGGCGGGTAGACCTCTCAATGCTGTCGCGCGACGCACGCAAGAGAGAAGAGAGGCAAGGCAGGCGCCCGCGCTGCTGGCGCTGCGAACCAGACAGGCCCGCACACGGCCAGACAGACGGAGAAAGAGACTCTTAAAGCTTTCTCCGGATCCCGAACTTTTACTTTTGCCGCCAGAGGCGAACTCACCTGCCTTATGTACAACTCTGAAAAGCCGCGACCAAAGTGTGCCTCTCTTGATCTTCCTCGAACCTGTCAAGCTGAACCTTGCGTTCGCCACTGTCAATTTTTGCGCCATTTGCGAAATTTCAACCGCCATTATCACTGATTAATAATAATATAAAAAAGTGAAGTAAAGAAAATCACAACATTTTATTTACGTGTCTACAGCTGGTATTCACCATTCACTTGCATTTCCTCGCACTATTTTGTCATATTTGCTCGGACTTTTTCTAACTTTCTCCAGCAAATTCATTATTCCTTCACTAGGACTTACTATTTTATTACTATCTCAAACTTTATTTTAAATAATCAAAAATTTACTCTGTAAAATGTGTGGCAGTATTTTTATTTTTACTGCAAGAAAAGTCAACACATTAATTATCATCTTACCATACTTATCAAATTTCAAATTACTACAAAATAAAAGCGATGAATTTTCATTAATTATTATGAGTTAAACAAAGCTCAAGATGGCAATGTTACTCAAGCGTAAAAGTTTCACAATTATAATGTCATAATGCTAGTGTTTCATACAGCTGCGGGTTTGCGGTACCTTCAAATTATCTAGAATTTAATGCATGTATGTCAAAATTTAAAAATACATATGTAACAGACGTTAATAATCCTTACTAAAAAAGAGAATGATGAAAAATGAAGCCTCTATTGACTGTGATTGGTCAGTTTGACGCGGAGATTTGAAATTTGATTGGCTTACAAATTGTGACTTATTATGACGGAAACTTCGGGGAATCATCACGTTTGCACGTTAATTGCTTTAATAAGGCGACAATGCATCATTGCACCGAACTTTCTTTGAGCCAGTTTTTTTCTCCCAAGTGTAGCGTTGTCTCAATTATACGAGTCAAATTTATTAATTACTCTTTTATCTAATTATTTCACTATCATGTTCAATTATTAAAACAAAAATAGAACACAATTAAATTACAGTAATATTAAATTTTCTGCTAAATTTCATTTGACGGTATAACAACTTTGATATACGTATGTAGTTAATGTCAGTCAACTGTACAAGAGTATAAAGAATCTGTGTCAATGATGATTTTGATTAAAATTTATTCGTGTACCACTTGATTTAAATACCGCAAAGATTCACTGAAGAGTTAGTTTAATTTTTTATATCAGTGAATTTATTTTTGCAACTTAAGCTACGTATGTATGTACGTAAGTATTGTTATAAAAAATTCACTCTACTAAAGCGGAATCGAAACAGTATCGGAATCTTCTTCTAGATACAAACCGCTGAGAATAAATAGAAAAGAGATTGCGAGACAGATTGTACAATTGTATATTATTATTATGATATAATTTTAAATTAGTGAAATAAAAACGTTACTTTTATAGTCTCATTCAATCTAGATTTTAATTAAAAATAGGAGTACTAATCTTACATAATTGATACAACCTTATAAGTTGCGTTTAGATCGCCATCTTATTATTTGAGATAACGCGTGCGTATAATTGCTTTCGTGAGAATGAGCGTAAAAACAATTGTTATTTAGATCCATATGATCCTATCATTTTGTGAGTTGCGGATTTTCAGTAATTATTACCATATTATACAATTCTTTGAAATCGGGTTGTAGTGTGCTTTCAGATGAGCGATTATTGTAAAATGTATTAAATGTCACCTTTTTTCAATTGCTCAATTTAACAAGTTTATAATTTTCAATGCAAAAATAGATTAGAGAAAAGTTAAAGGCTTGGGAGTCTGAAGTGAATAACCCAGACGATTGTCGTGTAGCTGTATTGGCCTGATTGTCTCGACGTTAAATTTTTGATGCCGCGCATCAGCTGTGGTGGCTCGTGCTTTCGAGGTCACGAGCGAACGTGCCTCGATTAATTTCCCTCGTTTGTACTTCTTTTTTGCCGCTTCTCGACCAGCACTCTGTTGGATAGCTCAAACGCGCAGCCTTTTTAATTTTTAAACATCGGACGACGCATTAATGCGTTCCTTTTAAGTCGCTTCTACTGAAGTACATTGTAGATTGATGCCAATAATACGGAGAGATTTTATCATAAAAATTACTCTCACTTTAAGCTAACTATACTAATTTATCAAACAGAACCCTTGTTGATTTTCAAAATGACCAAACATAGTGACTTTTACCTATATTAAAAAATGAATATCTTCAAGCTAAATATTAGCTGATTATATTAGATTGGTAAAATATAAAACATTTTCTTCATTTAGATTCTTTAATTAATTAAGGTAGGCTGTTGATATCATGGCTACCGCCGAACTACATTAATGCTCTAATTACTTTTGTTGATCTAAATATACGGAAAATTTATGTTCTAAGAACTTTTTATTTAACTTTCACATTTCCCACTTAAAAACATGTAGCGAAAATTTCTCGAGATAGAGAAAATGATTATTAAATCATTAAATTAACCTTTGCTACACTGGTTTCATATATTTGTACATTATAAATAAGCAGAAACGAAAAATAAAATGTAAATTTATATACGATAGAGATGAGTCCTATATTTGCACTGAATCGTAATATTGTTAATCAAAAGATATGGCTGACCTACACTCAAAGCATGAATGTGACTATTGCGTATTGTAAATATGTTTTATGATCTATACTTTTTAATTAATAAAATGCGAGTACTATAGTTTTTCATTTCTTGTAAGCTTGGAGCCGAGGATGCATCTTTTTGACAAAAGAACGAGCCGATTTTCAGCGAAATACAATTTTTGATGTTGGTAATCAGTATTGATAAATTGCATTTATTTGCTGCACTAGCGTTACGTCTCTCGGTTTCAGGAAATGAAGCGATCAAACGCATTGACGAAATGAGCACTTTGATCGTCTGCTTCAACGGAAGAAGAAAGAAAATAAAAACGCAACGCAACGAAAAGGCTTTAGCAACGCCGGGTAGGAGCGCGTAAACGACGGAAGCAAGGGAGGATGAAAAAACGTGATAAAATAATCGGAGTAGAGGAGGCAATCTGGGAAAGAAAATACTCCCCACCAATTGCGTTTTCGAAAGCCCACTTTTTTTTACTTGCGCACGAGCGCGTCGCTGGCCTTGACAGTTCCATTACCGTATGAAACGGTGTGTACGGTGCGTAAGCGTGTTCCGCTGACCGACGCCGCTGACAGCAACGGTAAGAAGAAGCGAATTTTCTACTGGAATTTTACGCGTTCTGCCGATAAAGGTTGCTCGGGAAAACTTATCGTCGAGTGCAGCTGCGCTAGCTGTGTGCAAAAAAAATAAAGGATTCATTCTAACTAACCCGTTCTAATTTTAGCAGAAAGTAAGAATAATTTTCCTGCGTTTTCTTGCAAGTTATTTGAATCAACGAAAATTTGAATAAAAAGGAAATGAAAAGAAATACAGTTGTTAATATTGAAGGGAGGCATCGGGCGAAAGAAACTCCAAGTTGAAAAACTTTCGACTCCTCTCAGTTTGCTCGTTAGTGATTCAGCGAAACGAGGCGAGCTTTCACCCTCGGCAACTCTTTCGAAATCCACTTTGTCATTTTCGTCGGCGTGTGGATCCGGCTAAATTTCGCGGTTGAAAAAGCGCTCGCTCGTGATCGAGTCTCTCCCGTTCATTGGCGTTCATTGGCGTTCATTGCGTATTCAACGGCACTGGCTTTTCGTATTACGTGCGGCACTGCGGCCTCCTTTCCTCGGCCGTCTCGGCGTGGCTAAACAGAACTTACGGTATTATGTCGCAGCTGTCCTGGAGAGGACAGCTCCACTGCCCGCTTATAACTATTTAACTAGTTGATCGTTCTTAAAACTGATGGGTCGGCAAAGAATGAAAAAGAAATAACGCATATCCCGTGCGATTTTTTCTTTCTCTTTTCAATCTTCGTGAGAACGACGCGTTCGCGAGGATATATATTATCTCGTGGAATACGCTCTTTACGCCTGAGAACCTTGTACGTACGTGAACTGGATGCATTTAAATCTCCTACGCTTTGATGAGCTGTCTTGCCACTTTTTTCCAACCTTAATGTTTGCTTTCTAATCTATTAAATGTGCCGCAAATTTTTACGCCTTGAAGAAAGGTGAGGAACGTGACTTTCTAATTTCTCGATGAAAAAAACATTATAATTATTTACAAAGCTAATCGTCCGATTCAGATAGCTCGGAAAACTTGAAACTCTTTTTTTATAGATACGCGATCGCGACCATCCAGCTTTGCCAGATTCATCGGAGTCACTTAATCATTTCGCCGAGGTTCATAATTGAGAGAAAGGACGCCCGGCTTTTCGGTCACCCAGTCGTTAGACAAAGTTATTACACTGAGTCCCTTCATTATCGGAAGAAGAAAGTAAATGGCCCTTAATGTCTCTTTCAGATTTCATTAAGAAAATGGCTTAAATTACTCACCGGATTATTAAGGTGTATTCTCGATATCCAAGTGTCATTTAATACATATTACATAACCTTACATTTTTTACTAGATACGGCACAATGATAGAGCTTGCTTTTGCAACGAACGCTTTCTTTTTTCCCGCGAGTAAAAAGCAATCCTTTCTTTCCGCGACGACCGGGACTCATGGAAGCAGTGCTTCTACCGAGGCTTCTACGAGGAAAGGAATAAGGCAGGGGCGCGATCATCCGTATTATCCTTAGCGCGCTCATTAGAAAGTTTTTTTTACGTCTAGTCAATTATGCATATACCGAAAGGAAAAGCGGTGGGACGTGCAGAGTGAAAACGAGCCCTGCTCGACGATTTAATTATATGCTCGCGCGGTACTGATTTTAGCCATGAAAAAGGAGTATACCCAGGCAGTTCACAATTCGCAATTTCTCTTGCAGTCTACTCCTCGGTGTACTCTCAGATACCGGTCGCGTCGGAAATTGTATGACTGCCGTGGCCCGTGCGGGTAGGAAAGTTCATGATACATTATATTGGCTGCGATTTACAATGGGCCGTGCCCAATCTCTCTGCCAACATGCCCTCGGCTTCTCCATTAATCCACCTCAGACATTCTTTTTATTTCATACGATGGCAATGTATGTTTCAAACTAAAATTTAATTATTAAAAAATCATCTCAATGCAGCAAGCTCCTCTCAAAAGCCTCTATTCGTTAAGCAGCGGAGGAGTGCGGTACTTAACATTTTATCGCAGGTCGGCCAAATACACTAGGTAAATACCAGTAAAGTTAGTATAATACTTCGAACGCAGCCATGTGACATTCGTAAAATAGAAGCAGAAAGTGATGAGCCTGAAAAGAGTGCGATAAGATGCCGGCTCGAGAGGGCAGTTCGTTCATGTTAGTACAGTGTTTTTTATAAAAAAAAGGAAAAAGCTGTTGAGGAGGAAAAAAGTGCAGTATTAAATAAGTGGAAAAATGTTCGGAGCGACGATGGTGGAGCCACGCGAGGCGTCGCATCACCACCATGCAAGCTCATCCGCGAGCTCCCAGCAGCACCAACAGCAGCTGCACCACCATCACCAGCATTACCGACACCAAGTAATAAAGACGACGCGGGTGCACCAGAGCTCGCGCACCACTCGCGTCGTCACTGTTCAGGAGAAGGTTATTCGCTCAAGGCTCCAGCTTGGCTACTCGACTCCCACCAGCTTCATTAGTCGATACTCTGAGTATGTTTTCTTTCTTTCTTTCTTCCTTTCTTCCTTTCTTCCTTTCTTTTTTTCTTTCTTCATCTCTACTCTGTCCCACAACAATTGCATTACTATTTTTCTATTATTTTTATTAAAAAAACTTACTCTAAGATCGAAATCTACATAAGTTAAGGTGCAATACTGTCATAACTTATTAAACCCACTAACGCCTTTCGATTTATAGCATATATTCATAGTCATAAAGGCTTTAATGCCTGTGAGCAGTTCCGCACACAAAGCTATTAACGGAAAAGTTAAAAAAAAATTTTTTTACACACAAGTATACCTTTCAGACCTAGTACATTTCTTTTACAAGCCTCCTGTAGCAAGAGAAATTTATTTTTTTTATCTATAAAAACAGTTTATGCTATTCAATAGTGGATTTAGGTCGTTATTGCATTAACTGTATAAGCAATAGAGTTAGGTATATAAAGTACTGCTGTCTGTGAAAATACTACGATTTTCGACTTTTTTCAACATTTAGGGGGCAAAAGGTACTTTCTACACTAAAAGAAATCAGCAGTTAACACAGTTCGTTATTACTCACAGATATATTTTGACTTTATGCTGGTGAAATTCTATCATTTTTAAATGTAATTAACGGTAACGAAAGGTCAATCAAATCCGTAGGAAACATGATAGTTGACGACTCCAGGAAATGAACCGAAATGTGCGACCCATTTTTTTCGCTGAAATAACATTTAAAAAAATCTGTTCTACTCCTTAATTTAAAGGTATGTTCTTACGTGACCCTTTTATAGGCATTAATAATTGGACTAATCATCTTAACTGTGTCTCGCAACTTTCGAGAAAACTAAGTTTTCCAAAGAAAAGAAATAGTTTAAGTATTTATACTGAAAATCGATAGTGACTTGACAATTTGATTTTTATCCAAGAGTATTAATGGAAAAAATGAGGGAAAGTTTGATTGCAGTATTGCTATGAAAATGTATTAAGTGATTGCAAATAAAATTGATTGATTGACGAGCTGAGGCAAGCGATAAAAAGAAGTGACTGGAGCGCGACTGCGGGAAGCCGGGAAACGATGCACTAACGGAGCGGCGATCTACCGCTCGGTGCACGCCACGCGTTGCTTGCGTTGCTTGCGTTGCTTGCGTAATGAACAACGCGCTTCGTCTATATATAGCCGCATATGCCGTATCTGCTTGGCCACGTCATTAAAAAGACGTTGTCCGTCAGTCAAAATCGAATCGCCGTGTTTCCGGTGCACTTGTTGCAAAGCCTGCCTGAATTACGTTCAATGCACTTATGTTTAAAAAGTAAACTGCAAGTCTGCAACTCAAGTTGTCTGCTATTTGTCCGTGCTGCGATCAGGATTTATCCAAATTTGGCGCGGCTTAGGCTTCGCTCTGGCACAGATTTTCCAGCAGGTTCAGTGAATCTCGGAGCCGTTCCTGGAGCATAAAGTAACTTTTCACTCGGCCGTGACGGCCGCTGCAGCGCGTGCGCCTCGGCGTGCGCGCTAATAGCAATCAGCGCTCGTTAATTGCTCGGTGATAATGATGTTCGCGCCGTTGCGCAGCTGGCTCCCCAGGCTGCCGTCAGCCCTAAATATTCCGCTGCCATCGCCCTGCACTCTCCACCTTGCAGTCTCCACCAACATTTACAAAAGCTACTGAAAATTAAGCATTATTTATTAACAAGAAACAAACAATAGTATAATACATCAATGTAATCAGAATATTTTTTCAAAATGCTTTATTTTCAAAGAAACTTGTTAATAAATTTTTTTATAATTATGTAAAATTGAAGCTCATCGAGCTTACGAAAGGAAACTGGAGATTGGGGAAGGAGAAAACATTTTCAAGTGCGTGTGCCGTGTGCTAGCGACGCAGCAGATAGGTTTCTCTTGAGACGACGCCCCCTCTACCAGCGCGCACCTTTCGTCCCGATCAAGTACATTGAATAACTACTTAATACAATACAAGCGACACGTGCTAGAGAAACCTTTTAATTTTTTTTTTCCCTCACTCAAAAAGTTGGAGGGACTCCCGTTGGGAAAGAGGCTGGACTGTCCATTGAAAGCCAAAAAACAGAAAGAATAATTAGACGTAGAATAAGTTCCAAGGTTCAAAATAAAATGATCTACTCGGCAGTGCGATAATGTGACACAAAGAAGAATGCAAAGCGAATAATAGGCAGCTGGCGCATCTCTAAACGCTGCAGTGCAAGAAATAAAAGAAGTAAAGATCCACACCGTGCAAGCTGTGGCATGGAACAGCCCGACATGTGGGCATCGTCTTATTGGTCCACTGCGTGCAAGAATCGCTGTCGAAGAAAAAGGAAGAAGGAAAAAGAGGAGGCCCGCGAGGGCAGGTGTGTCAGGAGACAATCGTGGCGCCGCGCGGTGGAAGGGAGAGGGTCGCGTGGCGCGCGTGCAGGCGCGCGTGCCGCGAGCTTGCCGCGAGCTTGCCTCCGGCTGGCAGATGTTTGGCTCCTTCGAGACCGCTTTTCTCGCTGCACTCGGGCAACTTCCCCAGCAGAATCTCGATAGTTGCAGGTGTGCAGCACACACACCATTTTCACATTTTTTTCTCATTTAAACGAGCAGATTTCTTCGGGCACTCATTCGGGGATGGAAATTTTACTTCCTTTGTGTGCTTAAAAAAACCATATAGAAGCAATACTGACGTTTGTGGATGATTAGAATATAGCTTGAAAAAAAAGTTTGTTTTGAGTAGCTTTCTCAGAATAGCCGGACCGTCACAGCATCGTCTAAAAGTAAATCAGGTCGATCAAATGCAAGCCTCTTCTCCTCTGGTGCCTACGTACACCCATGTTTTGAAACGAGAAGAAAAATCCCGGCCGGGAATGCAAAACTGACGAAGTAAAAAGCAGAAATCGAAAATGGAAAAGATTTCCATTAACGAGCGCCCTTTCGCAAGTAATAGCACACTACGGGTGCCTCGGCGGGTGCCTCGCCCTTTCCTTCCGGTTCTCGTTGTCCGACGCACTTGGCCATGCTCTCTTATCTCCAGTTGAACGGCGCGGTTGCGCTTTTGAAGCTTTTGAAGCCCGCCCCGCCCACGAGGTCGATCGATCCTCGCCAGAATTAAGTCGCGAGCTGAAAATAGAACCGGCCAAGCAATACCGATCGATTGTTTGCGATTGTCCCTTCGTGCTGTGGACCGCGCGTGCTCATCACCGACAAATTTATGCGGACGTTTGTACTTTTCGTTGTTTATGTTGTGCTTCTTTTGAAGAAAAGTCTGCAGAAAAGTTTAGAAAAACAAGCTGACAAAAGAAGGAATCAGCTAGGCAACTCTGTTTAAATGTCCTGCATCCACAGTGAAGAAAATGCTGAAGAGGGCGTTGAACGCTCGCGCTGCAGTTAAAATTTACGACAGCTGGCGGGAAGAAAAGAGCTCGTCAAGGCACGAACCTACCGCGGCACCAGCACGCGGCCACGATTTCCGAGGCTTGGCTACCTGCTGACGCTGCTGACGCTGCCGGCGCTGCTGCCCTGTTGCCCGTCGCCCCTCTCCTCTTCCTTCTTTATACGGGCTTCCCTCCATTTCCCCTCCAAGTTTCCTCGCTCAGGCACTTCCTCCTTCCTGTCTGCTGGCGACGAGGCTTAGCTAGCTTTTATGTGCGGGTCTTGCGGGATTTAGGGCGGAGGTACTTGGGTCGCAGTTGGCCGCGATCGTCGCGATCGTCGCTCATTAGCTCGGCTTTGCCATGTAATTATTAGAAATGAGTACCTGAGCCTAAAGCTCTTGAAAATTTGCGCGTTGCGTTGCGCACTTGTGTGCTGCACAACACTGCATGCTCTAGTGCAGTATAATAATGCGAAGCGTCATTATTTTAAAGCTAATAGCCAATTAGCGACTATCACGACAAGAGTTACGTTGCTTATCAACTTTTCTTTCACAAAGCTCTTTTACTTTACGGAATACGCTTTAACGGGGCACAATTTTATTACACAGAAATGAGTAAAAAATATATTTCCCTCGAAAAATAGGAATAACTTGTTGGAAAGTTAAAAAAGTAGAGGAAGTGAGGATCGTACGTGCGTCGACGTTCCTCCCTCGCCCCTGCCACTGTTGCGTATCCCTTCCGCTGGCGATGCACGTCAGTGGGCACGCGAAGCAGCAGCGCGCGCGGGCCTCCTCCTTCGAGTGCAGCTGGCACGCGCGGCGCGATCCTTCAGTCCTTCGGGCGCTCTCGGCTGCTGCGTACGCCTTCGCTCTGCTTCTCCAGTCCGTGCTTTGCCTCCCAGGTTCCAGTGAAAAATCCCTACGAACCCATACGTGCCTTTCCTATTTTCGCTGACTTACATTTACCAAAGGAGACTTTGGCCAAAGCAAACTCGATAAAGAGTGCCGTGAAAAATTAGTGCAAGTGTCGTTGGAAGAAGCAGCCAAACAGTCGCGGTGAATCGGTGCACTCGGCGAGAATCAAGAAAATAAAAAAAATCAAGGCAATCGATTAAGACCCTTTTAACTGGTGCCCTGGATCGAACCGTTGGAGCCGGCGCCACAGGAAGCATGCCACGGACCGCACGGCGCTAGAGATCGCGCCTTCGCTGCTTTCTTGAACCCAGGCAAACGCAAGTCCCGACAGCAGCCGACATGATTATCTTCGTATCCGGATTTTTAGTGGGGTACGTCGAGCATGACCCTTGGTTTTACTTTCGTCACGGCCCCATGCACCGGCCACCGCGGCCACTCTTTTTGGAGTATCGCTAAATTTTCCTCTTCATTCTTATTATTGTACTACTCAAATGTATAATTCTTGTTGTAATGAATTTTCATTTATTTCACGCGAAATTTTGCGTTAAAAACATTTCATTGGATCAATCCAAAAATAATGACTTACTATACACTGAGAAAAGTAATGGAGAAAATTTTACTGCAAATTCTTGAAGGTGGAGCCGGTGGAGGACTTACTAATTGAAACGAGATAAATAGTAATTCTAGTAATTTACCACATCTATGTAATTTTTATAAAAATTTATGCTAGTTTTGTCCTCCGCCTCGAAAAATTACAGGAAACTTCTCTCTACTTTCCTCTTCTATTCTTTTCAGCGTAATAAACTGCAAAAGAATCTTTATCTTATGCATTAGAAAAAAAACAATATTAGGTATTTTTCTTTTACTTTTGATTAAGAAAAAAAATAATTCTTACTGCAAGGACTACCTTGATTGAATGTTAAAAACATTAGTGAAACCAGCATGGATCACTTATCAATAAGATAATAAACAAGATTCACGTTGGCCAGAAATTCTGATGTGTTAAGAACGCTTTCCGGCGATGTGAGTAATAGCCGGTGGGGTGTCGGCGTGTCGGTGGTAACGAGCGCGTAAATGATTAAAGGAAAATGCGTACACGGGGTGGCCCCGCATGATTCAGTTGAAGGCGAAGTCGGAGGAGGTGAGTCTGATTCACGATGCGGCGAAGAAGGGGCGCGCGTTTGGGGAATATCAATGGCAGTGCGCACCTGGCGCGTGCAGCCTGCGGCGCGCGCCAGCTGCTCGGCCACGCGCCCAGCTCGTCGACTTTTTATTTTTTCTTGCTCCCTCTCCTCCCGGGGCTCGGGGCCATCATCGCCTCTTATCTGTGCTGTCCTTAATGATTCCTTACAATCCCTCGAGCCCCATTTTTTAGCCAGTCTCCAGTGCTTCTTAAGCATTATTACCTTACTTTTTATTTTAGAATGACGCACTATATTCTTCATTTTAAACATTTACCCGCACGATAGCAAAGAGAATGGTTTTAGATCTCGAGCATTTATAAAATTGCGTGCAAACTTCTTCTTGCGACAAAAAGAAAAGCTGTGAGAAATAGTACATTTCGATACAAGTGCGGGAATGCGATTGTTAGCCTCGTACACGTACCGAACCGTATTTTTCGATACAACGTGTGCAAAGTACGATTTTACGAAGCTGATTTTAAGGCAGCGTGCGCAAAATCG
>UXGC01000911.1:0-45311 GCA_900480045.1 Eurytoma adleriae
ATTGGTCAATTTATGGTCAATTGCCTTCTTTATTGACCAGTTATGGTCAATTTATGGTGAATTTTCTACCAGGGTTATGTATATATAAAAACCTGTTACTAGGAGAGCACCGGAACTCCGGATCACAGTTTTTATTGAAATTTTAGGATATGTATTTTACGTATAAAAATGAAGGAAGCCAAAATTTTAGAACCTCTAACTATTGCTAGATTCGTGTATGGAAAGCGGTTTTTCGAAGTGATATTTTTTCGTTACTGTAAAGCGAGTTTTTTTTCTCATTTTTTGCAATTGAAGTATACAATTCTTTAAGATACAAGAAATATTTCCTACCCTGATAGAAAAGCTTACCAGCCGTTGGCTAATATGAAATTTTTAGCAGATCTGTTGGCCAACCATTGGTCAACAGGCCGAAAATTTTTACCAGAGTAATAGTTAAATTAAGCAGCATTCGTTTTAAAGAAATTATCCATGCTAATTGTATATCTGTATAAGTCGTATTGTTACAAACTGTTATAATCTGTACAGACTAAATGAGACTTCCCATCGTGTGGTAATTTTTAATTAAAATTTTCGCAGTATTGCACAATTTGAGCACCACCGTCGTCGGAGAAGGACCTTTCGAGTTTCGCGAAGTGACGAGTTTTTCCGGTGACGGATACATCTTCATCGCTCGGTTCCCACGTGCGCGTCGCCTCGGGCAATACCGTAAATCGGTTAAACAAGCGCCGAACCTTAACGAGGTTTACGCAATATTTACCGTATTCCCCATTGGTCGCGTCGCGTCGCCCTCCCTCGGTGCGCGCGCGCGTGACTTATCGGGGATAACTCGTCGGGCCGCGGCGGCGAAAACTTAATTTCCAGTCGCGCGCATCCCTCTCGGCGCGCTTTGAAAAATTACTCCCAACAAATTTTGCGCCTCGACGAAAGCTTCGAAAGAGGGACCAGTCGCCCAGCGTCTCCGCTCCTCGGGCGCGCGCGTAACGACCATGACACTGGAATATACGAACGCACGACATTAATCTCCGGGATAATACTCGCGCGCGTCTGTCAGACGGGCCTCCCCCCCTTTCGGTTTCTTTTATTGCCTCTTTACCGGTCCCTCTTACCCGCCGAGCGTCCCTCATTTACCTTTTATCTTCCGTCTCGCTCGCCGCGCCACGAATCCGTTTCTCCCCGCGTGCACTTTGTCTCGCGCACTTTCGCCTCCTCCTCCTCCGCCGGCGCGGGGCTCTGTCTTCGTCGCGCGCGCGCGAGCCCGCCGGCTCGAGAGCGGAGGTGGTCTCCTTTTAGCCGCTCGTAAAACCAATCCCGCGCCGGGCTCGCTCTCGAGGAGGTCTCGTATTGCTCAATCTGTGAAACGAGCGATTCGATATGCAGTCGACTTTAATTTGATATTTCTTCTCCTCTTTATCGATCGGCGGACGTTTTTTCTCCTCCGCGACTACTGCGACGGAAATTTTTAGCGATCGATCGAAACAGTTGTGTGTACGATCGCAATTGTGATGGAATCGGGGAAATTATAAACTATTTGTAGTAGCTAATCATCTAAAAATTTTGATTCTCGTAGCAAACGTGCCCTATTCGAGTTACGATTCGAGATTTTTACCGACGCTGAAAAAGATTTGATATTTATCATAAAAAATACTTGCCATCGCGGCGCTGCCGCGCCTCTTGATACTCAGTCAAAAATATTAATTTTCAATACTTTTATAATGTTATTTAATTTCAATGATTATATTAGAATTCAACCGATTTTAATTAATTAAAAAGAATCATTTTTACAACTCAATGGTTGCGCGAAAAAAAGTTTCATCTTTTTGTTAATTGAAGGTAAATTCTAACTCGATCTAAATTATTCTACAAAGATTTTAGGTTGGAGACAGTGAAAGTAATTCCTATATATTCATTCCTTTCTGCTAGTTTATAAATGCGTAACATATTTTTATTACCCGATTTAACCAACAATAGGAAAAATATTATCTATACTATAAAACTTAATAATTTTAGTGACATTTCATTATAAGTAATAATAGCTTCAATGGTGGAGTACTAGTAGCTTTCTTCAACGCCCTTATCCGTTCAGCTCTAATTTATATAAAATTTAGGCTTACATCCGTTAGTAGGATTCAGCGAACTCAAGAGTCCACCTGGTGGTAAAACGTACTAGCTAATATTACGCATTGTATCGGGTTTGATCGAATTTTGGTTTAAATGAAGTCTGCACATTGAATTTTCAATATTCATTCAGAAAGTGGAAGAGCTTCGAGGTCTAATTAATGACTAAACTTAATGGCTACTCTTACATTCATTATTTAATAGTACATTTAGACAGGTCACTTATAGTTAGTAGTAATTTTTGATTTTAGAAATATGATTTCGCGTGATCCAAATTCCACGAAGCTTGAATCTATCGCCATTAGAAAGAAAGACAACTTTATTTTCAAAATATTAAGATTTCAACGCCAAGGTTAATAGATAACTTCGAAATTCAACATTTTCCAATTGTTAACTTTATATACCGGACTAGCGCACCCAACAGTCAAATGCGACTCACTTTCATGTTCTCTATATCAATTATTCCGAGACTTGATAATATCCACCCCAGATTTCAAACTTCGATTTCATCAACCAATAGGTTTCATACCAATCCGAACACATGTTTACATGTAAGGGAAATTTTTGTGTCTCGATTCGTAAGCGAATCGTCGTATCCTTCTCTTTTCCACTCATTGAGTCGCGCTAGCGACGTGAACGTGTCTTTCCCGAAGCAACTCCTCATCAGTCTCGGGACCGAGCCGTGACCAATCCGGAATAAATATTGCCGATTTTTAACTCCGTGGCCACAAGGCAGGGCTCATGCGCCTCGAAGGTACAACCTCGAAGTCAAGCTCTCTCTTTATAAAGCCCCAGCGGAGGCGGAGGTGAGAAATCTCTCTCTCTCTCTTGCGTACCTTCGCTCGAGCAAGAGAGAGAAATATAAAAAGGAAGATAGTGAGCGAGAGAAAGAGCCAGATAAATCGTGTACAAGAGAGAGAGAAAGTAGAAAATCGTGAAAGAGACATAGGTAAATCGTGGGAGAGAAAGAGAGGGAGAAAGTATGCATGTGAGTACGCGCGCTCGTGTTTGTGAGAAATAGAAAGAGGAAGATAGTGAGGGAAAAAGAGAGGTAAATTCTACGTGCGTGTGTGGGTGTGCGTATGTGTGTGTGAGAGAGAAAGAGAGTAAGAGAGAGATAGGATGCTTGAGATGTTAAGTGGGACCATTAGCGCGTTCCACGCGTTATACACCCCGCGTGTGGCTCCCCAAGACTGATGGGAGATTCCTTTCGCGCCTCCGACGACTTGCTTAAGACGTCGGCCTCCCCGGGCCTCACGCGCGCGCGTGTGAGACTCCCGCGAGGAGAAAGAGTGCAAGTGGCCTCGGGAATTTTGGCCGCGCGATATACAGTGCCCGCTCGGACCCACGATATCGATGAGTTTCATTTTTTTCTCTCCCCTCTCCTCTTCTTTCTCCTGGAGTGTATATACGACGCCGCGTGTCACTCTTTAATGACGCGGCGAGGGGAATTTTGGATGTTGAAAAATTACCATCGCTCTCGGATCACTCCCCGAGGAATTTTGATGAGTTCTGGAGCCGGCCAATTAACGTCCATGATGCTACGTGTATACGTCACGAATTATTCCTTCACTGGTCCGTCGCGAAACTCCGGCGAGTGGATTTCTAGGGTTTCCATAAGACTCGAGACAAATACTGTAATGGATTGTCCTGTCTTTTCTCGAGGATTAAAAAAATGTCGAGACAATTTCGAGACAGGAACGAGATTTACTACTTGAGATAGATAAATGCAAAATTTGGCAATCGAGATATTTTGAGAATGCTGGTCATGTTTTTTAAAGAGTTTTAATGTTCAATTAGTTTTAATTAAATTATTCAATATTCTTTAGAATAAGACAAACACATTCTATGGTGGTTTCAGCGACTTCAATTAAAATACGAGAGATGTTTGAAATTTAATAAATCTAATTCTTTTAATCTTAAAAATTTTATTTGTAACCGTGGTAGAAATTTGCGGCCTGTTGACCAATGGTTAGCCAACAAATCCGCTAAAAACGTTATATTGGCCAACGGCTGCCTAACCGTTGGTAAGCATTTCTACCAGGGGATGTACATACAATTTTGAAGTTACTCGGCAGAAACATAACAGTGAAGTCTAACTAGAAAAATGATTAGGTTCTAAGACACATCAATTTCGAATTATGTTTATATCGAGAATTTATCTCAATGTGAACTCTTCTTAATACAGTACGTATATAGCTAATACATTAATCGCCAGATGGATGCCGAGTTGGATGTTTTCCACTAACGGGTGTGCTGCCTTAGATTTATATATACCACTTCTAGAGTTCACGAACCATTTAGGCGCTGAAGAAGTTCTATTGCTCCACCATATACACAATTGCTTAATTGATTATAAAAAAATCGATTAAATTTTTGCAATATAATTGTAATTAAATGTCACTATTTTCACTATTACATTACTTTTGTACTACTCTTTTCAGAATGTTTCACATTCTGATCGGAGAACTGTATTACAATTTCAATTATTCTTGAAAGTTTACTCTTTGAAAAGATTGCGTATTTGCAACGAAACCAATCGTTTTCAAATTAAAATTCAGGACGATTCCAAGCAATACTTCCGATCTCAATAATAATAATCAACATTTTGTCAAAAACCAGACAAGCTTTTGCATTTTGCGGAAGTCCTATCTGAATTCGGCGCTAAGATCCACTATACCTTTCGGTCTTTTCGAATGCGCAGACGTAATAATGCACTATGGAGCGATACCTCGGAATCTGTGCAGCGGCTCAGTGTTTCCGAGGTACGAGGAAAAAAAAGCGTTACGAAAACTTTCACACGGTGCGGGATCGAGCTGTGAATTGACGGGGCGCCCGAGAGCGCCGGGGCGGCCCGATAAAGAAGGAGAGGAACGCAGTCGCGCGATGCGTCGGGTCCTCGACGGGCCACGCTCCCGGGGACCTCAATCGCCGCCGCTGTTGACGTTAATTCGTTCTAAGCCGTCGAGCAAACAGCGCGCGCACGCGTCCCGGTGTGTGCGCTGCGGCGCCTCCCGCGCCTAATCGGACCAGATGAGTTTCTCGCTTGACCTCGCCGCCGCGGAGAAATCGCTGCGGTGAACAAAAATCAAACGAGCTGCCGAGCTTTGTTTTTTTTTTGGGAGTACGGTATTTTTTTGAGAGAGTGTAAATAGCGCGGGATTTGAGTGAAAAATAAGCCAGAATTCACATTGAACAAGTTATTACTTAAATGTGTTTTTTAATACAAGGTTTTACATTGATTGATGAAACTGATTGTACAGCCAATGCAACATTAATCAATTCAAGTAAAAATTTGAATATATCAATTTTAATGAATGCTTAATGATTATAGTAGCATCTCATTAAGTAGAATAAGCCGCGGATGATAAGCCACGTGTTACTTGGTGTAGTAGTAAGTAAACACATATGAAGGAATAAATCGATTGTTACATCAAGTTTGTAGTTGAATTTAAATTAGTTAATATCATTATTTATATCATGTTTAAAGAATTTGATGTAAAAATTTTTACGTAAAAAAGTTTGCAGGCCAGAGTCTGTATTTGATTGGCTTAGTTTTCACTCGAATTCTAATGGAAATATAGTATCCATTTATTAGTTATTCAGTAGCTATATAGTAACATTGTAAAATTACCTAAACAGGATACCACTTTTCCGTTTGAATTGAAATGCTTTTTCAGATTATATAATCATCCGTTAACGTTTGAAAAATAAATTCAAAGTATAATAAAGTAGTGGTATATATTATATTTCTCAAAATCAGCTGCGTAAAATCGTACCTTGCACACGTTGTATCGAAAAATACGGTTCGATACATGAGCGAGGAGGTGATTTTAAAAATCGCATTCTCGCACTTGTATCGAAATGTACTAATAGATACACAATGCTAGTATATTTTATAATTATATACTAGTAAAAAAATGGTTACCTATTTGCCAATTTCTCATTTTAGTAAATAACTAATAAATTTCATTGATGCCCACCAAATTTTTTAAATTCTACCCGAAACATCATAAATCTTTTTCCAAAAAGCCCGCAATAACAAAAACTCAGCATTTTCTCCGAAATAAAAATGAACAATTGATAATAAAAAAATACGCGTCTAATCGACAAGTATAAACGGAGAAAAGGCTTGTCTAAGAAAGCGCGCGAGCCCGGCGGCGCGAGAAAGTCCGAGCGTCCGACAAAAGGCACCGGAGAGGGATATATATATAAGAGACGTCGAGCCGCCACCTCCGCCACGAAATATTCCTTTCTCATGCGTCCGTCCGTCCCTCGTCCCGATGAAGATGTCACCGCGCGGCGGAGGCGAAGCCGCGAGGTCGCGCCGAGTCAGCGGATTCCATCCTATCCCTTATGTAAATTGACAACTGCTGTATCCCTTCGCCTTGGCGGGCTCGTTCCTTTTTTCGCGCGCGGCCGCTTTTGTGCCGTCGCCGCGCGCGGGAGGCTGCGAAAATAGCTATCGACATACCGGAGCCGCCTTATTCACGCGCGCTTCCGAGACGCCAGTCGCCGGAAATTTTATGAATTTCCTGATTAATATTTATTTACGGTGGAATTTCAATTTTAATCGCTTTTTTGTGTACTTTTGATTGATTCGATGTTGTTCGGAGGTGAATGTTGCGTTAAAAATGACTATAGTGTTTATGACGAAGACAAAAGTATAAATTAGTATAGGGACATTACTATAAATATTTAATGCGGTTTATTTTTGTTTGTAAAGACTAGTCGGTGCTTTATCGAAGGTGGTGTGTTATAAGTATGGGCGAATTTGAATGCAAAATAATTCTGATTGCGAGTCTTTAAAAATAATCTTAATCAAAATTGTAAAACACTTGAAAATATTTAAATTTGAAATTATTTATTTCCTGAATCATTCATCTTCATAACTGTACTTTTTTATCATATGTACATAAAAATGGCACTTGATGAAATTTTACGAGTTTCACGATTAATATTTTAATTATTCATGATATCATTTGAGTTCTAATCGCTTTTTTATATTTTCAATTTGTTCTTACGCTAGTAGATGCTCATCGGTAGCCTATTGATTATAGATTAATTTGAATGAAAACTTAGCATATAAAGCAAATTTAAAAATAGTAATCGATCAAATTGTAAAACAACTGATGTTTTTCAAACGAAGAATATTTGTAGTAAATAAAGAAATTTAATAAAAAATCCACCTGCGCACATGAATTTATTAGGTATAAAAAGTTGTATAACATTTTATATACACATATCTAGATATGTGTCCCAGTTTCACCTCTTGAAAAAGAAAAAAATTATTACGTAAAATCTGTATAACAGTATTTTTTTTAACACAAACATAATATTATATTTTCTCGATTACTCAACCAACACTTATCGACACGTTTATCAATAAATTTTCTTGATGTACTCCTTTTTGTAGTATTAAAATATGCGACATAAATAGAATGAGATCTTAATTTTTAACCTAATAAATAAAATAATTCAAGAAAAACTCAAAATTTACTTGAACCAAATAGTAATCGATTATAAAGCAGCTTTGAATGTACCAATTCAGAGTTTAACAAACATGCCTAGGAAGAATATTCAAGTTTAGTACAATTTTAAATTCGCAATAAAAACACTGTTAAATAGAACGAATAATCAAGTCCCGAACTCGAATTTTTAAAACAAAGTCCACATTCGCAGCGCCGATGAAAAAAGAAAACTGATTGGTCGGTCGGGAAAGACACGAGTAAAAAAAAGAATACCCGCCCTCATTGTCGAGCGAGAACAAACATTTTTAAGGGCTCGTGAAAATTGTATCAATCTTGGCTCTCTCCGGCGGCGCAGTTACGCAACGCCGGGCGGCCGCCGTCCGTCTGGTGTGCGGGTAACGGAGGTCGGGGGCGCGACTCGAGAGACCCTTCGCAGATTAAATTTACACATAGTTGCGCCGGCGAACAAAGCGCCGGAATTGTTTGCATGAAACGGCAAATATTTGAGGGAGTCCATCGCGCGGCCGCGCGGCCAAGGGGTTGGTACCGCGGGGGAGGCTGGAGAGAGAGAGTCGCAGGCCGCGGCGGCGATCGATGTTTGCCCCGGCCACTTCGCTTTAATTGCCGTCGAATCGGGTGTCCATTAGAACGGCTTACGAGTGCGTCCGCTGGCGAGGAATCCGCGCGCGCCTCCTCGCCACTCCTTCGCCGCGCTTGCGTAACCAACGGCTGCTGCCTCGATACGTCCGCAATTCGCTGTTTGCTTCGAGAGGCACCGAGTTGTTAAATAAAGCGATACTTGATGTTTGCGATAAGTATTTACGACAAAATTAACGAAGAGATGATGATATAGAAACATTTTTGATGACCTAAAAAACCTTAGGTTCTAGTGTTTTTATCAATGTGTAAGACTCTTAAAGTAAATATCTTTTTTTTTTAACCTTGAAGAGGTATAGGCATCAAACCACGTCCTCAAAGTAAATATCTTGTTGAAAATTAATTAATGAAGGAAAGGCAGCGAAGAAACATTTTTGACTACCTAAAGAAACCTTAGGTTCTAGTGTTTAATTTTTGATATTTAGGAGTCATAATAAATAATGTTAGTGCTCTCAAAATTAAATGAAAACACTCGAATTTAAGGTTTTTTCGATCGGAATTCATCTTTCACTGCTTTTGGTCATTCTCACATAATTATTCCACTTAGATAGTGGAATTTTATTTAGCTTAGGTATAGCTAATTGCAGTAAAAACTGTTTTTCAATCTCCTTCAATTTACATTAGCATTGTTCTTACCAAGATTAGAAAACAAACTCGAATTGTTCGTACCTTTATAGCTAGAAAGCATACTTTTATTGTACTCCAAGACAATTTCGAGTAAACGGCACCTTATTATCCACCGTAAAGACAGAAAATTAGATTAGCCTAAGACCCTTTGTGCACACTCCCGTCTCCCATTCACAAAACTAGTCGTTCCAGTGCAACTGCATCTTAAAATTCCAAAGAAACCCCCGCTCGCTAAACTCGCTCTATTCGTCAGTAACAAAAAAAAAATAACAAGGAAGGCTATCCTTTGACGGCGAAATTACCTTTCCCGCAAAGTCCCTTTGTGCGCGGGGAGCCGCGCGAAAACGGGGCGCGCCGGAAAATCGCGGGCGAACTTTCTCTTAAAATCGCGTCATTGTCCGCGGCGCCGTTGCGAAACGCGCCGGATCCGCGGACGTGGGTATACAGGTGCTCCGCGGCGCCGGAAATCGCACCTCGCCCATGCGCGCACGGCCGACCAACGACGCGCTCCGATGCGTTCGGACGCCCGCGCGCGCGCGCCTCGCTGATTTATCGGACGGACTAGAATGAACAGCGGCTTAATTAGCATGCGCTGCTTTTTTTGCGCGCGAAACTTACTGTATACGTACGCACGTGCCGGTGATTCGAAAGTTAGAGGGATTCTGGTTGCGCAGGGTGTATTATTAAAATTGTGTTGTTCTCTTATCGCATTGTGACGTAATGAATAATAACAGATATTAATAATGATAAAGTTACTTTTGATGTTCAATTGATGTTTTAATGTATAAAAAGCATGTACATATAGATTTATTTAAAATCCCTTCTGTACACTGTTAAATTGTACAATTATTAATTTAAATTAATTTATAGATACTTTACACATGCACAGTTTGTACGTAGGAATGACATGGTACTATAATATTTGCATCTAGGATTGAATTAAGTTACGCTTCATTTATAAGATGTAGTTTTTATTCTCGTATTGTGTTATGAACAATACAAAGCTTGCATAAAATGTTATTATACGATAATACCATGAATTATTTTAGTAACAGCTGGCTAGAATTTGCAAATATTTTATTGCGGTTTCATACTGACGACTGGTCAACTGATAACCATGTCCATATTTTCATCATCTGTTGGCCAATTTCCCAATGATTGGCTAAAAATTTCAGAAAGAACTAATTGAATAATATTATACTAGTGACTGGTCAACCGATGGTGAAAATAACTATCACAATTTTTTCACGATCACTTTGCCAATTTCTTAACCCTTAGGAAAATATCCTGTAGGAAATCCTATAACAAATCCTATAGGAATCCTACAGCTTTTTCGCGCTAAAAAACTTATAGGATTTCTTATAGGTTTCCCTAAGGAATTTTTTATAGAAAAAAAAATCCTATAAAGAATTCTATAGGAAAACCTATAAGTTTTTTAGAGCGAAAAAGCTATAGGAATTCCTATAGGATTCCTACAGTATTCAAGGTTTCTTATAAGATTGCCTATAGGTGTCTTATAGGGAGCCTATAGGATATTTTCGTAAAGGAATGATTGGCCAACGATTTAAGTACTGTGTCTGGCTAGAATTCGGAAATATTTTATTACAATTCTACATTGGCGATTAACCAACCGATATTGAAAATAATAAACTGTTCGGCTCTAAAACGACATATTATTTTATTTCAATCAACCTTACCCTTAGAGAATCTTAGTAGACATAATCAAAATTTTACAAAAAATTATATGTACATTCGTATGGACATTCAAAGCAAATAGAACTAACGCAGAAAAATAATCTGGCCGAGAAGCTTATAGGAAAAGGCATTACGTATATAGGTGTAGAATGTGGGTGTAGGTACACAGAGCGGCGAGTAGGTGCACAAACATGGGCTCGCGCCATATACCAGCCGAGAGCACTTACGGAAAAGGCGCCTCGGCAATGGCGGGACAAATCACGCGCAGGAAGCGGAAGTCCATCTAGCCACTGCGCTGCGGAACCAGGGTGCGGTCGCGCGCCCCGGCCGCCGCGACCTCGCACGCCCGAGCGGAAAACTTCGGGCCGCGTCGATGGGAAAAAAACCAGTCGGCGAGGTCGCCGCCGCGGGCAAAAAAAATTCCCGGACGAAATCGTGAAAATCTGCCGGCTCTACCGTGTAATCATGAATTTTGCGTTTTCCTTTATTTCTTTTTTTATGAACCGTAATTTTTCGTTGCCACACAAGGCCATTCGTTCGCGCGCTCTTCGCACTGCTTGGTACGCTAGTAGCTGACGTTCGTACCGTTTCTTGTAAAAATTGAATTACAAGATTAAAAGAATTACAAAAAAAAAATTATTATAGAATTATTTTACGTGCATTGAGAAAAATTGGTTAGAAAGTTACGAAACAGTTCATCTAAAATCGTTATCTGCAATAAATATTCTAATGTGCCGCAGAAATTGAAACCTTTTCAATTTTTTCTTCTATGTTTGAGTGAAGTCTGAATTTATTGATTTTGCAATTACTTTTTAATCGGAATGAAGACGAGATAATTTTTTAATCAACAATAAATAATGGCGAAAATTTAATAAATCAATGTGATCTTTAAATAAAAGAATCTCTACCAAATACAAGTAAAATAAATAAATTACTAAATAATTGGAATTTCTAAACATTTGAAAGTATTCGGACCTCGCAGTTATCCGACTCGCAGAAAAGCGCGGGCGTAGTTTCTAAAACAATTCAAGTTTCCGAATCAGTACTGAAAATTTATTGAGCAGTAGAGGTTTCCCATTAATGGGTCTATACTGCTTTAGTTTTATATAAGCTCCCGTAAGACCTGAATGATTAGACGCCTCAGAAAACTACTATTACTCTACCATGTAGACGATTACAATTCATTATAAAAATGATCCTGCAATTGTTGAATTCGATTGAAATCGATTGAACTCTTGTAGTCATTGTAATTAAATATTTCCAATTGATTAAATCCTGATTAATTTATCATTTAAGATGTGAAGAATATGTCAATCAGGGAAACAGTTTAAGAATCAACTCATACTTTAGGTAATTTAAAAAAACGGACACTATTAGAAAAAAATAGTAAATTCGATTAACTGATTTCTCTCCGTAATAACTATTTGAACAAGCTAAGTACAGGATCATTAAAAATTAAATTCTTTAATAAAATATTTTTATATCTACACATCGCGTTTCGGCAAATGAAAATTCTCCAGTCATCGAAATAGTCCGCGGCCCTACTCGCGCTTTTCTCGCTTTTTACACAATATTTCAGCAGTAATGCTCTGTTTGCGAAAGAGCCCACTGGCGATAAAACGTACATCCTCTTTCTCTCTCTTTCTGTCTGCGCTCGGAGATGAGATCGTCCGCCGGAAGTTCCGCCGGACCGGAATCCATAAAAACTGTCGTGACCCGCGTTATACGCGGTCCGTCGACTTCCTTTCTCTCTCTCTCCTCCTCGCTCGCGCACTTTTTTTCGTCCTCGATTCTGTCGCGCCGCTCGCGCGGGACTCGCTCGCAATTTTCGGACCTACTTCATGGGAGGACACGTCGAAGAGTGGCACCGAGCTTTTTTCTCTGGGAGACGTTTTCTCTCGACTTAGAATTTCATTCTTTTTGTATTTGTGTGTGAGAAAGGTTGAGTAAAATTTGGCAATGGACGTGAAGCATGTAATATGCATTATCCTTTTATATTACGAAAACCTTTTTTTTAAGATTCAAAGTCGTGTGGCCTTTTATGACTCTAGAGTAGATATAAATATGGCCAAGTAAAGTGGAACTGTTATTAGGCTCGTAGAAACGATTATCTCTACTAATTTTCTAGAAATAAAAATTGTTTTGAATAAATGCTTTGATTATTTTAGTAACTATATATTAGCTATAAGTGAGCCGTTATTTCCTTGTTAAATGAAAATGTCATTTTCATTACCATTAAAATATCAACGTTTATGACAATTAACAAATACACTTACTTTATTAAAAATTTTCCTATTTTCAATGTAGACGTATTAAGGCTCATTTTATTCGTTTTCAAATTTTAAGTACGCTCATCGATTTATAATTGCTATAAACAGGATGTTTAGAAAATTTAGCTAAAAAATGAGCTTGAATAGTAAATAAATAATTATTAAAAATTTTCTATTTACATTAATTAAAGCTAGTAATCTCTTTTTAGATTTGACCAGTAGAGTCGAATGTACCTCTTAAAAACAACATTTACCAGCGCAAAATACTTTCTCCACATGGCCATTCGTAAAACGCGACGACTAAAACGCCTCGATCCGAAAGTTTACGCCCGAAAGAAAGCAACTAATAGCGATCCGCAAGAAAAATATTACGTCACCGAGGCGGAGCATTAAAATCACAAAGATCCCTCCGTAGCCGTCGGTGAAACGGAGGCAAATTAGGAATCCATTCTCCTCTTGGCAGTCCTCCCGGAGCCTCGATACGTAACTGGCTCATCTCTCGTGCCTCCTCGATCCGCGGCCGGGAGGGGGGAGGGGGAGCGGACAGAGGGAACGGGTAGAACGAGAAATAGATGGAGATAAACGAGACGAGGCTGTGCGCGCGCCCTGCCCGTACGTAAATGCGCGCCTAGCTGCGCCTCCGCGTCTTTGCTAATTAGCGAAAACCAGATTTCGCTCATTTGTCGGCTCATTTTTCATTCTGAAGATTCGCTCATTAGCTCGGCCTCGTCCTCCCTCCCTACCCGTTTCTTTTTACGCTTTTTTTGCGCCTCCCTCTCGCGCTATCTATCTCGCTTTGAAAATCAATGCGAGCAACGCTATTTT
Source organism: Eurytoma adleriae (assembly GCA_900480045.1). NCBI lineage: Eukaryota > Metazoa > Arthropoda > Insecta > Hymenoptera > Eurytomidae > Eurytoma > Eurytoma adleriae. The sequence continues at coordinate 13,661 of UXGC01000911.1, forward strand.
CATAAAAGTTAAAGAGGTGCCTATAGTGGGTGACCTTAGGTGTGATTTCGTCGGATTAATGGGCTTTGTTGCTTTTTTTAGGGAAAATATATATGGTGGAGATAATGAGTAAAAGGGTCTTTTATTTTACCTTATCAGCCTTTTCTCTTATCAATTGCTGTTGTTTTTCTAAAATGAGACCTTTTTGCTCTTATAATAATTCACAGAAAGTGGGCATATACTGGCTGTAAAAAGAAATATGAAATTTAGATTCAAAACGCAATGATTAAATAAAAATGAAATAATCATGTAACTATAGTAATTTTATAAATAATTAACTCTGCTAAAAAGTTTTGTTGTATTTTTGGGGATTTTTCGTCTATTTAATTGTTCAATATACTAACGATACTTCATAGACTCAACTACAGTATGGGGCTAATTTGTTCAAAATTATAAAACTCAAAAATTAATAACTGATAACAATAAAAATTTACGCTAATATTTATTAAACATCTATAACAGGTAAACTCGTCCTGAACTATATTATTAATATTATTGTCTCTTAAATAGCAGGATAATGTTTGGGATGATGTTTCAAAAAAACGCCAATTTTTAAATCCAGCAAAATAATATTTTCGGTGTTACTTTTGATTTCAAAAGTAACACCGTAATTTAACTTGTTACTAATATAACGTGTTTCTGAATTTTCTTAAAATTTTGAGTTAATTTTTAAAAAATTATTGCAAAAATACAAAAAATATCTGTGCATACATACTTATGCAAGAAGAGGTCGAACTCCCTCAAAAGTACGAGTCGACAAATTAAAATTTACACCTTGCGAAAAAAAAATCATAAATAAAAGCAAAATCATATTTGACAAATTTCGCTGCGCGCGTTTTTCATTTCAAGCTCCCTGCAGCGTCAAGAATTTTCCAATTAAATAAAAGATAGCGTAAAATTCTTCTCGTTTACTTGTCAGCGCAGCACGAGAGTCGGGCAAAAAGACAAACAATCAGAAACAGAAACAATTTACGCGGCTCCGGGAGAAAGAGTTGCGAGGAGAGCGAGCGAGCGAGCGAGCGCAAGATAGCGGAGGGATATCGTCGCCGGTGCTGCGCCCGACAGCGCGGGGGGACGCCTCCGGTTGGTCGGACGGAGCCTGGTTGGACGGCGGGAGGGGAGAGCTTCGCCTCGCCTCGCGCGCGCCTCCTCCTCCGCACCTTTCCCATCCGAGAGACTTCCTCTCGCGCCGTCAAAGTAGGGATAACTGCCTTCAGTGCTGGACGTTTAATTGTTTTTTTCCCTTTTTTTCTGCTTTTATAATTTGATTTAGCGTTTTGAACTTACAGACAGGTTTTTTTTATCAAATTTATATCGTTTTTTTTCTTTTTATCTTGATTTATTCATTTGATGAGGATTAAGATGTGAATTACCGGTACTGGTTACAAGGAGAGACTTTTCTTGTAAAATTTACATGATTTTGAAATCGCAAATCTTGCTGTACTGTACGACTGAAAATAACTTGGAGCAACAATAGTACTATAGAATCTCACGATCATTTGCTAGTAAATCAATCCAACGTTAACTTAATAAGTGTAATTGATTATTTTAAATTATACTTTAAATTCTATATTGTATATTTTGATTGTATTAAGAACTCCAATCGTGAATTTGAATAAATAAATATTAAGCAGAGAAAAATTGTAATCTTGGTGAACTGGAAAATTTTATGGATAATCTGTGTGATATTAATTTATCTGTATGATTCTAGAGGAAAATTAACCATAAATGGGCTACACGTTTTAGCCAATTTATGGATAACTAGGAGTTTGCGTATTATTCAACCGCTAAAAAATCGAAATTTTTTAAAATTATATAATAGATTTTCTACTAGAAACAATTTAATTTAATATAAAAAGAGATTTAAAATATTCAAACAAACAAGCAAGTTGAATAAATAATGCCTATCTCCATTGCAGAAATTTAGTAACTCTCCTGCGCAGAATAACGAATGCATTCGTCCTAAGTATATACGACTTTCCCGTCTGTACTATACATATCAATTGCGTAGGGGGAGGAGGGATTAAAGGACATTTTCAAGGTAACTCCTCGGAAAATTTTTTTTTTCATCAAACTTCCTTCGCGAGGAAGTGGCAAAAAAAAGGGACGCCTCGGGAGCGGCGACTGATTTTAAGGAATGACTAAAACAGAGGCCGTGGCAAAAAAAAGGAAGAAAGATGGAAGAACTAATGAAAGAGCGAAGGCAGGAGAGATAGAAGGGAGATGAGGAAAGGGAGGAAAAAGCGCATATCCGGCTCTGTTGCAGGCGCCTTTCCTCCCCTCGCCTCGGGCGCGCTTTCCTAATGAACTATGTAATAACGTCGCGATGCCCCGCGCCTCCCCTCCATTCGGTTTTTCTTTCCGCCCTCCGTCGCTTCCCTCCTTCCTTCTCTCCCTCTCTCTCTCTCGTTCTCTCTCGCTCTTTCTCTCTCTATTCTTACTACGCGCAGCTTTCACGTTCTTTCCCTTTAAAAAAAAAAAAAGTTGGTGCGATCGATATCCTTCTTGGCTCGTCCTTTGCGCGGCCGCGCCGACTGCCTTCGATCCCCCGTGGATTTTTTGGCGCGCTTTTGTGCCCGCGCCACTGCGGATGCTCATTATCCGCGAGTCTCGCAGTCGGCGATTTCCCTTTGTGGAGCGCGACGCGAGCCCGCCGCGCCTGTAATTATGCGTGCGACTCGCAACGACGCAACGAGACTCGTCCGATTTTCCCCACCTGTTTCCCGCCTGATTACGCGATGAATTTGTTCAGCGGTACGTAATAAGTCGATTGATTTTGCCAGCAAATTGACCCTTCTTCGATAAATTCGAATCGCAGTTTTTCTCGCCTGGAAGTAGTCAATAATTAGGGAATACCAAATGCGAGACTGCAAGGATGTGTTCAGTAAATTTCGTTGCTTGCTTCAAATCTAAGTAGCGCGCAAAATACGGGATTGGTAAGAAGTTACGAACGCGTCAGTTGATGCGTTATTTATTGTAATTTTAATGACAGTTAATTGTAATGATTACGATAATTCAAGCGTCAGTCATTACATGTTTTCAGTCATTACATAATTTATAGTTTCATCAATAAACGCCTTATCCACGCTCCTAGGTTTAATGCGACACATATGTATGTATGCGAGACAGCGGATTTGTTGTGGGAACTATATATCACATAGGATCCCCCTACCGGTAAATGTATCGCAATCGAATTAAGTGAAATACTCGGTGTAAATAAATAATTGCAAGTGAATTTATATGGTGTATAGGTATCAATTATCTCTAGAATTCGATTGACTTGTAATCACTTTAGAACAGCATGAGTTATTCCGCGCGTCAAAGATTTTCTGTTCGAAAAACTTCAAAGCGACGAAAAAAAAGATTCGAAAATATAATTACTGACACTACTACTAATTTCAACTAGTAACATTATTCTGATTTCAGAATTATTGAATTTGTCTGCTCAATTGAACTCAATACATGATTTTACAAGTTTTAATGTCTAAATTTAGAAAAATCGCTGTTTACGAGAATAAAATTTACGCCCAATATTTACTAAAATCACTCAAGCGTCGTTTTAAATATACGAAAACTGGTATCTTACGAATTGAAAGATTTATTATCAAATTTTGTCAAATAAAACTGCAAGTATTCATTTGTACATTAATATATATTATAAGTGATAGTTATTGCAGATCTCTGCGTTTATTCAGTATTGTAACTATAAATTTGAATTTATTTACACATTTCATCAATATCAAAATAAACAACAAATTTATGTAGTTCATGAGAATAAATGCAAAAAATTATATAAACTTTTATGAAAAAATTAATTAAATTCAACACTTAGCTTAGATACCAACACTTTAATTTAGTAAATACCTGTTTCGCGAACTATGCGACCAATTCTTCTACCCAGTGTCCACATAAATTTGCACGAAAAAAATTCCTACTCAAAATTACAGATAGCCGTTATCGCCAAATTTAAATGACTGGTTGTAAAATTTACTGGAACTATAAAGGTATAATAAAATTTTCTTAGATTCCCAGTAAGTTTCTCAAGAAACGGCCATTGAAACGTTTCTTGTAACACAAATATGCGCACAATGTACCATTCCAACTTTCAGCACGGTTCATTTTTCTCCGCGCACTCGCAATCCCCGCTACTTTACCGCGAGTATAACGTACGTACGTACGTACGTTGCAAGCGCAGCGGGGACGTAACCTCGCGATTTTTTCCTCGCGCCTCGTGCGCATGAATAAGCAGGCGCGCCGCGGTAATTGCGGCCGCCTCGGCTAATCCGCGGGCTAATTTTATGCTCGGGCGCGACACGCGACGCGGCGCCGGCAGCCGTGTACACGCCGGCTTATCGGTCGAACGAGCCCGAGGACTCGCGCCCCCGTGTCTTCCTTGAAGGCGGCTCTATATTGGGCTTGTCGAAGCGAGCATCGCCGCCGGATCCAATGAGCCGGGCGAGACCCGCGCTAATCCGGAAGCTGGCAAATTTGCTGCTCGCTCGATTGTCTTTAATGCTGTTACCCCCCTCGATGTATAGTGCAGTGTGTAGTAGCTCGCGAATACATTGTTAGCATGCGAACTTTGCCTCGATACTAGCAATTCATTGCGATCTCAGTGCTTGTAATGAAGTTGTACGCAATTTTGTTTTCTAATTACTGTGATTATTAATATTAGGGATCAAGAGATTATACATAGGTAAATTTTCAACAAGTTTATACGATTAGCATGGCTAGATTATAATTTTTGTTGATATATAAAAATAATTTTTAAAATATTCTTTCTGTGTGCACTTTCAATCTAAATTTATCTGTAAAAGTTGTGTAACATTATCTTTCGTTGAAAAAAATAACGATTCGTTATCAGTAAATGGTTTAAAAATTTACACCTTTGGGTTGCGCGAAGGATTCTTCAACGTGCAGCTTCTCAAATTAAAGGACTTAAACATTCAAAATGAATGAAATATTCAATAAATTAGACATAATTTCAGAGGCACTTGATTGTAATAATTGCACTAATTTAAAAAACTTATCTAAAGTAATCGTATACAAATAATCTAGGATAGTTTATCTATTGAATCTAAGCACATTTTAATTTAAAATGAGTACTACATCGAGTCAAATACTTGAAGAAAAGGACGTTTCAATATCCCTCATGTGGATTTGCACAGTCTTTTTATCATGGTGGTCGATAAAAAAATAACAATTACCCAAATAAAATTTCATCTAGTGGAACTTATAGCTGATCGATTGTGACGTCTTTAGAGAAAACGTAAAATTCTAGAATAAGTTTATAGGAGTTTTTCACTAGAAGAGCGTATCTCCTCCGGCACTGGATTTCTCTCAAATTTTGCAGAATCAAAAATAATGAGCACATGTATCAGGATTTGGTCCCGTGAGATCTACTTTGTACATTTTCACCTGAATACACTGCGATACATGAATGCACTTAAATACAGGCAACCAGTGTATTCCTGGGTGATAATTTATTTTCTCACTCTTTAAACAAGTGAAAGTATATTATGCAATAGTAACAAAATAGAGATACAACGATCTAGAGGAATATGCGTTTACTCGGATGATATACGCACACCAACTCAGTCTACTAAACTTTTATTCGAAGTATTCCTATCTTTTTCATACATATGATTTTTATATCGCACGCACGACTTAATTTTATTACATTTTACTGAAACGATATGCATTGATACGTTACTACTATTATTCTAATGACTCGCGATGTTACTTTTAAGACTTTAATGATGCACTGTGTAATTATACGAAAATAGTCCTACAAGCGACGTACGGTTCATCCGGCGACCCGGAGACCTAACAAAACATTGACATTGAGCAAAGGCAGAGCTCGGTTATTTTTCGTCGGGCTTAGATTGATTGGCCCGTGAAAGCCCCGAGCTCGCTGCGGTGAGTCACGGCTCGCGACGGTGGACGGTTCCGGCGGCATAATTAATTAGAGAGCATTAATAACGGCGGAGTTTAGAGTCGCGCGGCGACGACTGATGTCGAAAACGACTAACACCGCCGCGTGAATTAGCAATCGTCATTAATAACGCCGAGAATAATCGGCTGTCGTCGAGTTTTCTCCCACCGGACACTGCAGTCCCTTTCGACGGAATTGATAAAATACTTTTGATGATAATCATCATCGCCGTTTTGGCCGATAATTCATTCGTTCGAAACTTCTTTATTTTTTTGTTTCGCATTCTTATCGAAATTGGCAGAGTGAAGCATGTTTGCTGTTTTTTTGTGTTACAGGGACTGGAATTCGACGAGCAACGTACGCGTACAAGAATCCTGGCCAACGTGAGCGCCATTCCCGATGAAAAATCTGATCTACTCCAACGACGACGGCTCGAGCTCTTTGGACGATTCGCACTGCGCCGTAAGTCTTTTTCAATTTTGTTCGGTAATTCAATTCACGTTTCTGTCTTGCGAAAACGGTTTTTGTACGAAATGAATCTCAAAACCAAGTTGACATTTTTTACACGCTACACTTTTTATGGTGTAATAAATGCATTATAGGGTACTAAATCCAAAATTCATGTGGAATAGTACGAAAGAAACGCCGTCAGTAAATTTTCCCGTTCTGTTATTAGTTGGTTCTTCGGGGAATGATCATCGCATTACATGGAAATCGATTTTTAATTAGTCAGAAGGGGATGTTTTTTTTATTAAATATAATTATTAGAAATATTGCAACAACTTTGAATAATGTAATAAAATTGTGTCAAGTTATGGGTGAATGAAGAAAACTTTCCTAAAAGAAATCTGGTATAAATTACGGTGATTTCCGGTAAAAATTTGTGATGATTTTTTGAAAAATGTTATAAAATACAAGAAGAGAGATGATATTGTAAAAATTACTATGTTCTATTAGAATAGAATATACAATAGTAATTTGTACTACACATAGTACAAATCGCTGTGTTGCAAAAATCTTCGTAGAAGGATAAATAATTATGAGACTTTTTCACAATTTTCACGGGAAGTTCAAAAATAGTTTTTTTTTTAATTTAAGGCCAAATTGTATGCAGGATTATTCAAGATTAATATAATACTTTAGAATTAAATTAAACGTTCTAGTTAATCTTCTAAATCAATGTTGTCACAATATTGAGTAAGGATTGAATTCTACCACGTATTTTACCTGATCGATTGTTCTCTACTACACACTACAACGCACGTTTAATTAAAAACAGCTCGTGCCATACATAATAATTAAAAATTAATTTTTCTATTAACTATTTATAAAAAAGACTATCGTACACGCTTAACTTAATAATTTCTTTCCATTTCCTAGATTGATGAAAGATTAACAGATTTTTCTTTTCATCACTACCGGTGTATTAACATCATTGCTCATTTATTTCTTCCTTATAAAAAGTTTATTTTTTTGCCTAGAGAGAAGTTTTAACTCTACAGCAAGACACCTATCGAAACTTAATTATTCTCCAAAATTCCGAGAAAAAACCTCACAATTTTCTTCCGTTAGAATTCAAAATGAAAAAAAGCAGGTTTACCGACACCGCGAAAGAGAGTCGCCGCGCGGCGCAGAATGGACAGATCCGCTGCACGGTTCCGCGTGACTCGTCATCGCGGATTAAATCGCGGGCGGGAGGCGAGGCGGCGGCACCGACCCACCCGATAGAAGGTTTCGCCCTAGTTTCTAGACTGCGCCGCCGCTACCAGCGCTCGACGTCCTAACGTTTATGCGCGAGTAGGTTGTGTGCCCCGAGACGGACCCGGCACTGATCGGAAACCGCCTTTTTTTCGCATACTTAATTGCGAGCTGCGACGGAAGCGACCGGGCGAATGGAAATTTCGTTTTGTTCGCGCGAGAGACATAACGGCGAAACGGCTTATCGCTCTTTTTGCGCTGATAAGATACGTGGCGCGCTGAATGGGCGTTTAGAAAGTGCAGGAATCGGGTGTCGGGTTTTCATTTTTGTCGGATTCTATAACGCAATTAGTATTCATTACGACATCTTGGTAGGTGAGATAAGTTCAATTAGAGGGATTTGTCAGGCTTAACAAAAAGTAGCAGGTTTCGCTAAATTTTGAAAAAATGAGAGCTTTATTCTGGTCCCACTAATAAATTTTTATATTATTAAAAAAATGTAAAAAACGGAATAATTTTGAAGCCTAGATTTATAAGCTAATTGAAATTTTAATTTAGAAACAGGTTGTTTTAAATATTACAGTACTGTATAACGAATTACGAATTTTATACTGTATTACACTGTTTTTTATTAATGATCCCCCATGAGTTGCAGCGTTTTATCTACTCAATAGAAAAAATATTTCAGGAAAGAGTTTCAATCAGTTTCAATCAGTATCTTTGTAGTAGCCTAACTTTTAGGAGCTATTTGAGCTTTTACGCACTTGAGTCTAGGTACAGTGCATAATATTAATTGCCACATTTACCGCTGGGGGAACTCTCCGATATCTTTTCTGGCAAATAATTCGCAGCGACTAATGGATATAAATGCCTCTTTAAGACTACGGCGCTAGGTTATTGTAGGCCTTGGAGGGAAAATCACATAATCACTGAAAAAATCACTTGTATTCTTGTAATCCATATTATAATCAAATATCACTAAAATTACAATTATTCTCCTGCGAAGGTAAGATTGCGTAAGTCAGTGTTTAAAGGTGCAGCTATTTTTTGTGTTTTGTATATCTACAATTATGTACAAAATTATAGTACAAATTTATCGAAAATACTTTTCCTATTAGTGAATAGTTTAATCTCTTTTCATTAATTTTTGTTAGTTTAATCTCTTTTCATTATCTTACTACTCCTATACTACAGATCACATTTCAAGAGATTATTTCACCGGTTCCAACAAACCCGCGAAAGCAATCGATACAAAGTTCAAGAATCGATCCTCCGCCGCGCATCCGAAAACACGTCCATCCGAAATCGAAGTGTCTTTTTGATTAAGCGAGAAAAAGGCGAAAAAAAAGGGTCGAGCCCCGGGATGCTCGTTAAACGGCGGCGTACGCCCGGCCGAAAGCGTCGGCCTGAAAATCGCCCCTCCCCCGTGTCTCATTCCACTTCTCGCTCGCGCGCGCGTTATGGACGGAATGCGCGCGGTCATCGCGCGCGCTGAATCTCTCGCCTCTCGATCGATCGCGCCTTGCCTTCCCCGCTTCTTCCACCAACCTTGAAACAGAATCTCCGGCTCCCTCCCCTCTCTCTTCCGTGGCCCCGAAATATAACGCGAGACAGCTATGAAATCGCCGGTGATTGCTCCCGCCTCGAGAGACGGAGTGTGTAGGTGCGCTCGATTTTCGATATAATCCCCGACGACGACGACGACGGCTTCTGCTGTTACTGCCATTCGACGGTTTTGCGATCGAGAGTCCCTCGCTCTTTCTCCCGTTCGCTCACGCTCTTCCTGGTCACGAAATATCGCCCACCCCACGGCGCGCCTTGGCTCTCTCGTGGAGCTGCGATCGATGCGACGAGGAGGACGAAATGGAGGAAAAAGTGATTCTAGAGAGAAAAATTGTTCAAGTCTTTTTGTTTAGAGAGACTGGCTTGTTGGAGAAATAAGTACGGATTTATATAGATTTAGAAATAAAAATTTAAACAAATTACTTTATATAAATTTCTTTTTTAAATAAAAATATAAAAACTTTGATGCTTAATGTAAATATTTGATGCATACTCCATAAATTTCTTCCAAGCAAATTTAATTAATTTTGAAAATAGTTGCGCATTTATCATTGTTATCAAGTGTTGCGGGCGCAACTGTTTGGAAAGTAGTTTCCACTGAAAGAAACGAAATAAATTTAAAGAGTAAGGTATTTAGTACCTAAATAATTGAAAAAATCGGAAGAGCAAACTTTTAGTTAGCAAGAGCCACACTTCATAACTATAATACCTTCATACAAATAAAAAAATTTCGCAAGATATACAATAGACACGCACATGAAATCTCGACCGCAAAGGTTCTTTCTTCTACTACTAAATTCCAAATATCCAAGCAATTCGAATTCTTTGTCAGCTCCTTTTTACCGCCTCGGCGAATTTACGCTCCGAGAGGACGCATCCCGCGGGCAAAGAGTCGCGAGTCGCGATTACGCGACGATCGCGTAACTCGCGCGTCCGGCGTCAGTTTCGGTTACGATCGATTTCGCCTCGCTCTCCGAAGGCCACCGCCTCCTCCGCTCCATATACACGCGCCCACGTCACTTTCCGGCTTCGCGAGTCCGCGCCTATACACCGACACCCGCGTTATGTCACTCCTCGCGTCGGGCGCGCGCGTTTTTTTTCTTCTTTTTTTTTATACTTCGCGGTTCGGGTCTTATAGCGCGCGTCACTTCGAAATACTCCACCGAACCCAGACGCTGTTTTTGCGCGTTACGCCTCGTTACGGCGGTCTTTTTCCACGAAAATACCTGGGTGACCTTTAAAAGAACTTTACTTTTTCGCGGTAATTATTTAATGAAGTATGGTCAGGATGAGCGAGAAAATTTTAGCGACAAATAATTTAAGAATATAATGGAAGTGTTGATGAACATAACGTAGAGATAATTAGGGAGATAAGAAAGGAGATGCACACTCCAGAAATCATTCATTTATACATATTTCCATTGATTTCAAAGATTTACATCTTTGGAATTCATCAGATATCCTTTATAAACCTATGGCAAAAATATAAAAATAAGTAAATAGGTTAATTAACATTTTGATGGAGGATATATTTAATTTCAGATTATAGAAACTAAAAAGAACACTATAATATTAATAAATATACGTAAAACATACATCCTACAAGAGAAATACATTTGTAAACAAGACTTCGCGGTTGACTGATTCTGAGTTACTGTAATAAAACATGGCAGCTTGATTTATAGTAACCCGTAGTATTTGTCGTTAGAGTTAAGTGATAATAACTGAAATTATCTGCGATTTAAGTACTGATGAGTGAGACTTAAAATAGTAAATACTGCAGAAAGATATAGATATAGAGAGATAGTCCTAAAAAGACAGAAAGTATATCAAAGTAGACGAATCCATTATGCTTAAAAGTACAATTAAATAAAAATGCATAATTAATTTCAGAGAGAGAGAGCATTTTGAAACTATCGGTAATTAGATAGTACAAAAGAGAAGTGAAAAGCGCTAAATGAGTTTTTCAAAATCAATTTCCAAAAATCAATTCATCACGAATATTCAATTTTTTTACTCTAATTATTATTCAATAAATTATGATCAAGTTTGCCGCGAAAAATTTTTACAAAAAATATGAAGAACTGATAGATCGAACTAACGGTAATCGGATGATAATGTAAGATAATAAATAATGAGAGAAGAGACGCGAAGCGCCAAACGAGTTTCTCGAAAAATCAATTAATCCCGATTATTCACGTAAAACGAGAGGCTCGCCCTGGGAAAGCCACCGCGGAGGCCGCACCTCCACAGAGTCACGCCGAGGGCGACCGGTGTGTACGCGGCTTCGATTTTCCCTGCTCGTGGAATATCGCTGATTCACGAAAAAGACTCCTCCGTCCCTCCTTGACGCGTTTTTTTTCTCGACGCTCGCGGCCGCCCCCTTTTTTCACGTCCCTCCGCCGGGGCCCCTCGGCGAGAGGCGAAGATTAACTCGTCAAAGATGACGCACGCAGCTTCGCGCGGCCGAGAGGCGCTAATGGGTTACTTTGGGTGATTAAGCTAGGCGCGCGAGGCGAGCCGCGAGCCCGCAAAAAGCGGCGCGCCTTTTTATTTTTCGCGCACGCGCTCCCGCCTCGCTAGCACCCGGCAATCAGCCGGGATTTCACGCCCGTGAGACGACCGCCGACGCTGTTTATTTTCGTTCGATGATCGAGCCGGTGCGTATATTAAGTTAAAAAATTAATTGCTTTTTATCGCTTTGAGTATCAGAAAAATCGGTAAATAACGTTTTTGAGATGCGTCTGAGAAAAGTCGATCGAGAGAGAAAATAGCGTTTTTCAGGATTGGGGTGACAAATAACAAGTGTAACAATAACTATTGCTAAGTGTCTTAATGTGTAAGTCACTGTATGATCAAATAGATCGGTCCGTCATTAGAAAAAACAGAAATTTTTTTGGAAACCATTTTCCTGAAGGTATAGTAGTCAATTATTTATTCAGTGCTTTCTGTAGTATTGTTTCAAATTTACAAAAGTGTACTTTGAATTGCTCGAAAACTATAATCATTCAAAATTATAGGAAAATCATGATATTTCTTGGGCTTTCCAGCAAAAGGTCATAACTCCATTTTTCGTGAAAATTGAAATTGAAATGATTAAACATGGGCAGCGAATCTTTAAAGGGTTCTTGTTCACTTAGACACAAACAAAATTGCTCAAAAGATTACCAAAAAAATTGCTAGCTCTATATGCAAAAGGGCGTAACTCTAAGTTTCTGGCAAAAAGGGTATAAGTCAAATGCTGATCGCGACACAAGTCTAATTTTGTTTTAAAAGATCAATTTCATTGAGTACATCCATAAAAATACGTTTTTCGAATAGTTTCCGGAAAAATAACTTAAGTGCATTCATGAAAAAATGATATTCTTTCAGTAGGAAACAATAATTTTTGGAATGTCATATGAAACTTTGATTTACAATAACAAATTCGTATAGATTCGTAGTTATTTTGTTTTATGACGTTGTAATTTACAATAATAATTTATTTAAAATAAACAATAAGTTTGAATATAAAATATAAAGTTATTTCTGTTATCATTTATTTTCTCGAATTTCATTGATGACGTGTTAAAAAAATAGCGCACGCTATACGAGTGCAAGCAAATTCTTATACTATAGTTGCATAATCTATTATTTCACTATTTCCAAAGAACAAAACATACATATATATTCAGTCAATTATTAAAATTTACTTTATAACGTACTCATTTTACGAGAAAATGAAACAGCGAATCTCAATTAGTAATCAAAACTCGATCTAATCAACAAATTTAGGTCCTTCAAAAATACGCGTTATAATTAGCAGTTTCAGCAATCGACGATCAGTCAGTGTCTCTTATGGGAACAAAAAAATTTATCGCGACAATTACGTTTCCTTTCACAACCAAGTTATTCTCCCACGTTGATCGATCCTCTTAAAGTCCCTTCAAAACTAATATCAACTAGACGCTCCGAAAAATAAAGAAGAAAAAAAGCCCGAGAAGCACACCTCGCGAGCAGTCGGAACTCGTCGCGGAGCACCAGGTCGATTTCGTCAGGAAAAATCCTATCAAGCCGCGGCGGGCCTCCAGCCTCTTGCTTTTAATAATCCCCCCGGCCGGCCGTATCAATCTATATAAACTCCTCTTTCTCTCGGGCGCGCGCGCGTCTTCCTCGCTCCGTCCTCGTCCGCTGAAAAGCGAGCCGAAGCTCGTTACACGCCGTGACTCGGCGCTTCCCAAGCCCGGGCGGCTGCTCTCCTCTCGGCCGGCCCTTTTGCGCGCGCGTCTCTCGTCCCTCGGCGAGCCGGGCTCCTCCTTCCGCTTCTTCGCCTCCTCCGGCCTCCCCCCGCCCGGCGATTCGCTCGCGCGCGCGCGCAACCCCCCTCGAGCAGGCAGCCGCCTCGAAGGGTTGGGACGCGCGGAGGAGCAGCGGCAGACGAGAGAGACGCGGCCAAGTGTCTCAGGAACCTCGCGCGCGGCTCTCGCCGGCAGATTGAATTTCTGGTCTTGATGCCGAGCCGCGGGGATTGGGAATTCGCGAGACGCGCTGCGACTTTCCTCTTGTAGCTCGAGATCTGCGGAGTGCGACTGCTTCGCCGGTGGGTAGGGCTGACGTGAAATGTACCTTGGCTTTTAGAAGGAATTATTCTTTTTTTTACAAATTTTGCAAGGAGGATGCAAGGGGTTTGATTCAAACTTATCATGACAAAATGTGAAGAAATTCAAACTATGAGGCTTTGACTTTACATTTTTCTTTAAAACTTAGTATTTCATTATTTGACGATAACTTTGATTCCGTGAAGCTTAGAGTGTACGCCAAAAAGCAAAAAAAAGAAACAGATAAAGATCGATAAAGAAAGAACAGATAAAGATCGATCGTTTCCGAGGCTGTACGTTTAAAAATCTCTATTCCTTTAAAAGTTATGTACTGTTAAATCTGAGTATTATAAATAACATGATAGTGCGTAAAAAGCATTTTTATATTATAATTTCTATATAGTTTTCAATGTTATATGTTTAATTTACATAATATTTCAATACAATATGTTTAACTGTACTTAATAAGACAATGATCTAGATGACCAATTTTCGCTTTTCATCCTTTAAAATGACATTGAAAACTTATTTTTTTGTAATAAAAACGGTACTCACAATAAAATTGTAATACATTAAGTAACAAGGGAATAAAGTACTATCGACTTTATGACTGCAGAAATATGCGTTGCAATGAATAGTTACTTTGTTGATTCATAAAGTGTGATTAAATTAAAATTAAGTTTTATGTATTCATTGATTTATAATTTAACGTGAATATCAAAATCAAAATTTTCAACAGAAAATTATTTATAACACTGGATAAATAAAGAAAATATTAATTTCATAACCAACGGAATCTTAATTTGATCGTTAAAACAGCCAATTCTCATTTAATAGCTGATTCGGCACCCAATTATTTATTGCGTAGGAAAATCTTTTGATCATCAAAAATTACGCGAATGAGATGTCCACATTAAAATTTCACCTCTAATAACCGGAAAATTCTGCTTTTAGAAGTCAAACTCGGTGACGGTTATTAACAAAGGACACTCAACGGACAGTCAGTGCGTAGATCCCGTGTGTCCGTAAATAAAAATCTGCATTGTCCCAAATCTTCGGCTCGCGTTGCTTTTTCGTCACGTGCACTTAGCGACGCATTGTCAAAGCGCGCATTTTCGAATCTACGACTGGAAACGTATTCGCGCGGCGTCATCCACTCGCTCGACTCGAAAATCCACGTCGGCGAAGTGTGCGCCTGTTGCCGATGCGGCGGTTAGAAAGGAGTCGCGTTTTCATCGACGCTCGGCGATTGAGAAATTGCAGCTTCGATTCGATATTTTATTATACGCGACGTTTAAATTACCGGCTGATTCCGCGAAATGATTACCGGCGAGTAATGAGGGAAAAATTGTAATCACCACTCGAGGCGCGAGATCCTTGCGGAATTTTTCGTGTTCTACTATTGGCCGATACGCACAGATGACTCTGCGTATACGAAATTGCGTAATTGCTCAATCATCGCGCGCGGCAACGAAGTGTAAAAAATTTGAGGTTAAACACTGCCGAAAAAAAAGTAGTACGAATGTAGGTAACCATCCGGTCATTTGAAGTAAACTACACGCTCGTGCGGTTCCTCGAAAAAAATTAATACGTAGTTTCGTGTAGTTTCTTACTTAATGCCGCCTGTGTTTCAGTTTTCTCGAAATTCGGCAAATTGTTTACCCTCGGGTAAAATTTATTTAAATTATATGTAATAAATCGATGTATATCGATTTTTATCATTTACAAGAAAACCCGAAATTAAACATATTTTGATAAAAATCCATCGGTAGTAATTTATACATGATGAATGTCGATCACATACTGAAAAACGTATCTCAAAGGTCCTTTTCGACTCGAGGTCCCGCCGATTCCCGTGAAAAATACCAAGAGCGACTTCAGCCGTACGGTGCCCGGAATAACTTCATGTACGGACATACCGATCATTTAAATTCGGCGTGTAAATGATACGTTCCAGCGGTGATTGGCCAGACCCGAAAAAGAGGCCCCGTCGGTTCTGGGAATGCGCCGGGCGCGCATATAAGTGTACGTGTGACGAAACGCGAGCAGCCACTCAGGAATCCCGAGGCTCTTCTCACCTGACTAATGGACCGCGGGCCAAATTACGTTACACGTCGCTTCGAGCTCGGGGGGATCCTTGTGAGAGAGAGAGACGCGACAGTTACTAATACGCCGGCCCGGGACTTTATTCCGATGAATTAATTAAGGCTAATGATCGCGTAAGCAGGCTAGGATATTGGCCTGTCCCGGTGGTGCGAGGGAGAGGAGACGAATTCTCGAACTTTTTTTTCTCGCCGGCTCTATTTGCTTGTTTAGCGCGCGCCGCGGTGCTGTAACGTTTTCATTAAGCGAGGCGCTATTTTTCAGATTTACGCGGGACGTGTACATATGGGTTAATTCGGAGTGAAAAATAAATCGAGCCTTTGGGCTTTTTTATCCGCCGTGAACGATGCCGGGAGGATCAGGCCGTTCCTTTTATCCCGCAAATTAATTATTGTAATTATTTCGTCTAAATTTGAAGCCGAGCTGTCATAATTTCATCATTCATGATTCCACGTGACGCAGTGATTGATTAATTGTTAATCGCGGTGAAAATCTAAATTACGAGTGAGCTGATAGCAGCGATGAATTTGTTGCAAAGATAATAAATGCTCTGTTATTACATTCGAATAATGTAATTGCATGATTAATTAATAAACGCTTATTACCTTATCATTATATTGCAACTAGTGAAAATTACATTCAAATAATTGTAGTTTAAATTTTGTACTTAATAAACAGTAATTTTCTACCCCTTGTAAACAGACCTCTGGCAGAATATTTGGTATTGATCAAATTATTGGTCTTCGTAAAGATACATTCTTCGAGATTTTTCGAAAAAGCGATTATAAAAATTTCAAAAAAATTAATACTAGGGATTATTAGTTCAATAATAATTTATCGACTAGATCCCAATACTCGCGTTTCACTTCGCCAGGCATCAATTTATAAAAAATATTGTGCAACTCAAACTATTGAAAATTTCAAAGAAAATTTCATTACGCCATGAATTTTTCAGTAATATTTACTAATAGTAATGTTAACCGCGATATTTGAGAACATCAAACTTTACTAATTCTTCTGAAGAAATATTAATACTATAAATTAAACAGGTATTATTAAAATAATTATTAAATTTTCATGACTAAATTTAAAACCCAAAACACGCGCCATTCTCTTAAATAAATCATTTTAAAATTCTCTACACGATTACGTTCCAAGGATAAATCGTGAAAAAACGTTTAGCGCGCATAATGTGCTCGTAAAGAGGGGGGATTCGTGCAGCGGGAGGTGGCCTGTCCCATCTCTCCGTATCTCTCCGTCAAAGAAAAAGAGAAAGAGAGAGACAGAGAGAGGCTAGAGTGGGAGGGAGGGAGAGAGAGAGAAGCGGGCTCTGCTCGTCGTCGTCGTCGTCGTCGTCGGAGCTGTCAGAGGCAGAACTTCTCACTCCCGCAAAAATAATTAGAGAGACAGAGGCCCCGCGCGCAGAGTAGAGATATCCTGGAGCCGAAGGCTATTGTGCCAATCAGACGAACGCGCGGCCCGCGGTTCGATAAGCACGAATGCTCGACGCCAATAAAAATTCATTTGTCTCTCCGCCCCTTGCCCCCTCGGTCACTAGAAAACACTAGATCCCGGAGTTTCGCCGGCGTTTTATAATTCAATTTTCAGCCGGAGATTTTCTTCCTGGATACAAAATGCCTCTCCCAATCTTCAATAATTGTGCATGAGAAAGTAGATCGATTCAGTTTTCTACATTAGCTGGTTAATTAAGAGGGAACTCTATTAATTTTGAAAAATGTTTAAACTAAGGTCTAATTACACTCAGCACATATTTTTAGTTTATTCAGTATAAAAATACTAGACCAAATCTATATTCTTAGCTTATTACTCTGTAAAGTTAAAAAGCCTGGATTTTGGTTTTTTAAAGTAACACAACATACTTAACGCGTTATAACTTCGAAACAGATTCCAAATTTCTAAATATGCAAAGAATATTTTGCTCCCCAACAAGTATCAATTCATCAAATTCCATAGGTACATGATTTCAAAAGTGAAAAAAAATTAATTTTATTTAACAGTGTAAAACAAAATTTCACTTTTTTTCATTATGCAAAAATATACAATGATAAAAACAAATAGGAAAATATAAATTATTTGCGATGGAGGACGTAGTGGAAACATAAAAAAAATTACCATAAATTTTAGAATCCTTAATGTAATATATACAACTAAAATTTTCGTTTTTCACAAATTTATGATAATTATTATTTATCATAAATTATTATTCATAAATTATTATATTATTATTTTGTTTTTCACAAATTTATGATAATTATTATTTATGATAATATATCATGGTAGAGAACCCTCTTAACCGCAGACAATGGTTTTTTTTTATATACTTAAACCCTTACCCTTACGCCTCAAAAGACGCATTTACCTCCTCGCGGAATGAGGGGTGCAAGCAGAAAAGCAGACGAGGCGCTGATAAGTTATTATACGTTTGAATTAAAATATAAAGCGACAATTCCTGAATGGCATCCACCTGCGGGAACAGCCGTTCGGCGAATATTAAACTGATAAAAAAAGGGTCGCGCATTAGGCTCGACAAAGAGAAATCTGTAATTACCCAATGAACAAATTGTGCGATTCCCCCGCGCGTCGCTCCTCGTACAAAAAAAGTATCGGGACGCGCGTCACCGCGAGAGTCGCTCCCTCCTCTCGCGAGATTCAATCGGGGTCTCGCGGGTCTCGCGCATCCGATCGACTGGGCTGGTAATCATTCGAGATCGAGCGGGGGGTACGTTTTTTCCTCCCCGCCTCGGGAGACACCCGATTGTTTTTCACCACTAAAGTGCCATTTTCTTCCGTCTTGACGCGCCGGAATAAGCGATCGCGGCGCAAGCTCCCGGGGGGAGATCAGCCTCGTTTTGTCCTGGAAAATTTGCGTAATGCCTAATCGAACAATTTCCTTACCCCCCGGCCGCGGACAATGGCCACATTGTTTTTCGGCAGCGCGTCGAATTCACTCGGCTTATTCGGATTGACTTTCTTTTGTGTCGCCCGGAGCCTTTTATTATTATTATTATTATTATTAAGAGCGAGGAAACTCATTCTGTTTTATTAATGAAGCGACGATTAATGTCACTTGAATGCTTGGTTTTGAGATGCTTTAAAAGAGAAAAAAACGTTGAATTTCACATTTTAAATTTAGTATCTTCATGCGAACTTGTCGAGCGATAAGAGTTTTAAAAAAAATAAACCCTTTGTCTGATTTCAGAGCCAGACCACTGCAGGCTGAAAAAAACACGCGTCGCTGTTCCAGCCAAGAACCATTCATAAAAAAAAGGAAACAATAGAATTAAGCTCGTTTTAATAAGTTTGTATGTAGTTCTCGTTTTAAGGATGTATTATAATGTAAGTGTTAAATAAACAAAACTTCGTTAAGAGATACACTTTATTAGCACTTTAAACCTCTTTTTAATGTAAATACAATAAATTATTATAAATAAATCTGTAATTAACCATCTACTCTTAGTTACTTTATTTCTGACATGTTCATCACCTAATCCCTTTACCAAATCCATCCTATCAGTTACAAGTTAGAAATGAATATGATGTTCCAGTGTTTAATGTCATTTTTATTAACATTCATTTGATTCATATAAAGTTGTATAAATATAGTGCAAGTTCAACTCTCATGAATAAAACAGTATTTTTAGAAAAAAAATTTATTAGTTATTAAAAAAATAGAAATATTCACGAAAAATCTTTATGAAGTAAGCAACCGTCCTGTTTTGCATTTTATTTATTTCATTTTATCTGTTGATTGAATAGTTTTATTTATACTAAATTTTTATCTAGACATTTTAATAAGTGGTAATATCACTATATATCTGTGACATTACAATAAGTATACCTTGACTTACTCTTTGGTATTTTAGTCTTTAATTTATTAACTGCCTATTGCACATGACTAGTCAGTATTTTGATAATCTTTATATTTTTACGGCACTATATTAACACTTATTTCATTTATTATTAGTATACAATTTAAAAAGATCTCAACAATTTCTAAAGACCTTATACTACTCTATTCTAAAAACGATGATGTTATTTAAAAATTTCGTTTTATTTTATTTAATTTTGAAAAATTCACTGGATTCAAATAAACACGAATTGAATGGAATTCTACGAGGAGCGCAGCTGCGCAGGTCAGGCAGGATGATCGTCAGTCGTCGCGAGCAGGTAAGAGAAGCGAGCTTGCAAGTTCGTCTTGCGGGGGGTTCGTCATTAAAACGTCGTTGGATTACCGGCCGCCGCCACCGCCGCGCTGACAAAGTTCGCGGGGTCATGAGTGCGACTCTTGCGAGCGCCACTTAATTGACAAACTTGCGCCGCCGGCGCGGAGTCTCCTCTAATTAGAAACGGTTTAGGGCAAATACCGCGCCCGAGCGAGCTACTCGCGAGTGTATAATTCAATTTCGCTCCTCGTCCCCGTCCACCGTCTTGCACTAATTAGAGCTAAGACGTTTTCTTTTGAGCCGGAGAGACTGACTGAGGAAGCGGAGGCTGTATTATTGAATAGTATAGACTTTGCCGCTTTTAATTCGATTTTTAAAACAAACTTTAGCGTTAATCTGTGTTATTATAAAATTGATGAGTTCTTCGAAAAGTTTAGATTGATAAACTGTTAAACATTTTTAATGCAATATGTTATTGAGTGGTGCCATAAAAATACATGTTTCACTTGCTCGTGGAAAAATTACTTAAATGCCTTTTTCCAACAAAAAGTTACTCAAAAAATAAAAACTTAAATATTCAGAAAACTTAAAAAGAGCAAAATCACATTTATTCTTACTGTCATACTCATTGCGCTTTGCGTACTTGAACTCCTGTTTTTCGCGAACTTAATTATAGGAAAGTGCACACACCTCTTAGTGTCATGAACTTATCTCAAATGTACTAAATTCATTCTTCGATAAAAAATAATGAACGCGTGTCTTGGGATTTTGTCCCACAGGGCCTAGTAACTAAAACAAGAGAGACTATTCCAAAATCTGGAGGAAATATGCGTTTACAAAAACGTTAATTAGTCGCAAACCGAAAGCCGTAAAAATACTTATAAAAAATAAAAATAAAGAATATAAGAGACCAATAACTCGAAACTAGATGTTAAAAATTGCTCGAGACTTATTAGATTAAAAAACATTTATTAGTGCAAAAGTTACGTGTCATTAAATTTACAAAACGCAGTTATGAACAAAATTCGATAAAATTTCATGTTACTGCAGATTTTTTTATTAAAATGAAGATATATATTAATTTTTGAAATGCATATTTAAATTCACATCAGGTATGCAGGGTTACAGAGCATTTTTGAGCAGAATTTACATTACATTAAAATCTTTCAATAATTTTACAATTGCTTATTATTTGTATATATCTTTTTCAATTAATTTTTGTATCAAGAGTAGTATAAATAAATCTACCAGGAAAAAGTTGATATTAAAAAAAATTAATTTATTCTTCTACCTTTAAAAGAGAATAAGCGAAAACATTTTGTGTAAAAAATCCACAACGATTACGGCACAAATCCATATCGAGAGCTGACGCAGCGAGGAAGCGAATAGCGGGGGACGCGCGATGAAAAAGAAATTGGATCAGGGTCCATTTTTTCCATCCACCGCGTACTCTCGTTGAGTAGGCGGTGTGAGGGTAGACGCGGCCGGCCTGACGCGAGCTTCCGCATGTACAGGTCCCTCCCTGATCAGCACGAGGGGTGAACTTCGACCCGCAATGCAAAACGGACATATTTTTTTAAAACTTAATTTACAAACTACACGATAAAACCGAAAATATTAATCGCAAAACGAAAAACAAAAATTTTATAAGAAAGGAGCAAATTCACGCATCCCAGTGAAGTAACAACCGAGATGGAAGAAGGAAAAGCTCGAAGCGACGGGGAAGAGCTTGCGCGCGCGTAAGAGGGAAGTAGAGAGAGAGAGAGAGGCCGAGTGCAGACTCGCCTGATTGGCGCTGGCGGACTATCGACCAACCCGCGTGCTCGCCTTTGTTTTAGCCCAGCACCACCGCCCCCACCCCCGGGCCGCCCCCGCCGTGCTTGCGCGCGCGCGCTCGCCGGAACCTAACCTCAAACCTGTCTCGACGCGCGACGAGCGAGCCGGAGGCGGAGGTGGAGAGACGTGACTCGCGCGCCGATTTCTCCGAGGCTCTTCTCTCTCTCTCGCTCTCTCTCTCTTTTTTTACGCCGCCGCCGCTCATCCGACGCTTTTTTTTCACCGTCAGTTGAGTAGGGAAAAAAGGAGAGCGGTTATGACGGCGGCGAGCGAATTTTTTCCCCGACGGTGCCTCAATGGCCGGGGGGATGAACTTTTTGTTTATCGCTACGTTGCGAGAAGCGCGCGCGCGGTTCGATGAGGCGGAGAGGAGGGAATTTTTCGAGTGCGATCCGTCCACTGGAATGCTCCGAATTCCCTCCGCGCGATGCCGGATTTTTTTGCCTCCGAAAGTTCCCGGGCTCTCTGCATTTTTACAGCGGGGAGTTTCTTTCGCCGGGTTCGCCAACTTTTTCGGTCAATTTTTAAGGGATTTTATTTTGAAAATCTTTGTTGCTTTTCTTGAGATTCATTTCATTTTGAGAAATAACTGTGATATCATCCAAGTGCAATATTTGTATACTTTGACTTACAATGACAGTTATTTTATAATAATATGTTGTAGGATATTGTTTAAAAGAGTATTTTTTGACTTGTAATATTTAATTTTGTATTATTGATTTAGACAGCAACATGTATAACTAACAGTAGTACTGCAGATGTGGAATGTTTTATATTAAAAAAATGAATAAATAATTTTTGTTATTATTAATACAAATGGACTCTACATTTTTCAATGTGATTTTACTTTGTAAAACATACATATTTATGAAAAGTAGTTATCCTACTAATATTACAGTATACATTTTGTTCGAATGTGTCTGACCATACACTGAATGTTTCTACTAGAACTACTGCTACGTGAAAAATATACAAATTATTGCTTTTTCAAGATTATTGAAACTTTATTTCCTTTGTTATTTAAAATAATAATTTTATAGAAATGATCTAAAGAAAAAACTCTATTCATTAATATTCACGATAATTATCGATACAAAAAGGTCATTAATTTCTATTGCGTCTTGAAATAACTGATTCATCATTTAGTTAAAAGAGATGTGAAATTGAAACAAATGTTTATAAAGTTAATTAACGGGATTCCCTAAGTGAATAAACTAATTTACAAACATTGATTAATTTTGAGTAGATACGATACCTATTTAGCGAAACAGTAAAGACCATTAAAGTAAATTAATAACGTTAATAGCGTATGCTAATATATATTTTCATTAATTAAAACATTATTGTATTTCTAAAACAGTCATTAAGGCTTTTAACATTAATTACTGTTTATCATTCGCAAATGAATATCATTCACCTTTTCTAATTAGCAATTTAAAATCGCGCGATGAATGAACACGGCGATGAATAAATTATAGCCCCGATAATTGATGTTTGAACTAATTAGACAACCGAGAAATTAAATCTGAATAATTATCAACATCATACCGACGGGTGGAGATAAAACTCGGTCAGTGAAAAAGAAAAAAAAGCGCATAAATCTTATTCACAAGTGAGGCAATATATCCAGATATCAATGCTGCAAAATATCAATCGGAAGTAAATTGGAGGATGGGAGAAATAAAAGAGAGCCGCTCGATTCCGTAATTTCACCCAATCTCGCGCTTTTTTCTCCCCCACCCCCGCCCTGATGAACCCCACCTGGGCTCGTGATTAACATCCGGCGGCGCGCGCTGAAAATCGCTCGCATTTACACGGGCGCCCGGCGCGCGTAACGAAGCGCAATTCGCCGTGTGCACTCGACGTGTAACGAGGCGCGCGACGTCCAAGCGCGAGGTGGCCGTTATTAATATTAATAAACGACGGCCGGAGAGAGACGGCGAGGAAAAAAAGGGAGTCGCAGCGGGCCGCCGAGAGTCCGGCCGAATTATCGTCGGGCGCAATTACGCGGGAAAAATCCAGACGGGGGGTGGGGGTAGTAGTGGTAGGCAGGCACCCCCCACCGGCGGAGCTCGCCCGCGGCGATGCTGCGCCTCGCCTGCTCTAATTAGCGCCGGGTTTTCTCCGGTTTTCGCCTCTGTTATCGCAGCGAGGATTCGACCCCAACCCCCTTCCTCTTCTTTTTTCGGGGGCTAGTTTCCGAATTATCGATTGACTGGCTGGCTCTGCATATCATTTTTGCGCAGTTGAAAATTGAGGTACGCGGAATTGGGATGTGTAGAGGCTGGACGAAATTACCCTGTTCTTGTAGAGCAGCTTAGTATCGATAGAAATTTGTTTTCTACTGGAAGATCTGGGCGCGCTTCGTGCGTTTTTATAACTTTTGCAAAACAAAAAACAACTGACATTATTTTTCATCACAGATCGGTTCACCTCTCTCTCTCCCTCTCTCAGAAATATGGAGATTGGAAAGATCGCACTCGAAAAACGATAGTTCCCGATCGCTTAATTTTAATGAAGGATTGTTGACGTAAAAGCACATATATAGACTCGGAGAATTCAAAATAGTATTTTTAAAAAAATGTATTCTATTCCTTTGTAACTACTTCTCAAGTTGTACATATATACATTTCAAATTTTGTAGTTAAAATGAAATTTAAATAAATATATCGTTTTAAATTTCATTCAATTGAATTAAGACACTCTAGTAAAAATCCATTGGCCCGATTTTAGACGCATTGCAAAGTGTTCTGCCTAGAAAATAATAGTATATAGTCCGGGAAACCTTGTGGATAAGATAAGATACTCCGCACTCCATCTACCGGTAACACGACAATCGTGTGCAGATTCTTCTCGGCGAATTTTTAGGAGTAAAAGTATATCGACGTATGGGTTTTACTTAGATTTGTATTGAACGTTTTGCATTCTTTGAGTACCAAAAAGTCTTAATCTTTTACTATTTACATAATATTGTAAAATAACTTTGATTTGTAATTATTTAATAAGTTGTTAATTAAATATACAACTTAGCTAAAAAAACAACTAAAAATTACTCAAATATTTCAATGTTTTTACTGCAAGTTCCTAAACAGCTTAATGTTATTGGAATACATGTTCGTTAAAAACATTTTTTCATTTTATTAAATACCAGTAATAAACTAGGAATTTGGAGAAAATTTGCATACAAAAATGCTTCAATTAATATTCAATTGTTTAATTCAAATAACCAATTCTATATAAAATAAACCAAACCATATTATACTCCCTAAATATGAAAATGTGAAATTCGTCCAAATACACATACTTAATGTTATATGTCGTTCATTTATCGAATTAATGAACGTCTTATAATTTAGAATAAGTGCATATTCACTTATTCGTACGCGAAATCCATAAGTTTCACTTATTCATATTTAGAAAGTACCAATACATATAAATTTTGTGTGCTATTTGTGACTCTGTTGAAATTATTCAAAATTACTGAATTAATTCGGTACACCTGACTTTTTAGTAAGAAGTTTTTGCTGTGTACATTTATTTTAAATGACTAAAAAATTTGTTATCGTTTAATTTAATAAACTACTGTTCCAAACAAAATAAGTAAGAAAAATCATTAAAATTAGTAAAAGTTCACTAGTCTTATTAACTTTTTTTTTATTAGTTCAACTTTAGGAAGTTTATAACAACTGTAGATTGTAAATTTAATTTTAAAAAGAAATACGCGACTCGACAGTTTATCTACGCTCCAATATTTTTGTTGTTTTTAGTAAAACCGATAACTTAGGATTTGGAACCTTAACATTTTTCCAATAGGACGAGCATCCCACGTTCACCAGCCAGCAATCAATTACGGATTTAATCAAACGATTTGTCGAAGCGTACGTTACAGTCGCCGATAACGGCCGCGCGAGCTCATAAACGTAAAGAATAAATAAAAATAATTACCGAGCTATTAATTTTAACAACCGCATTAAAGCGCCGAAGAAACGTACACCGGCAGATACGGAGGAGACTCCTTTTTTCGCTCGGCGACGGGAAGAAAAAAACGCAGCTTAAGAGGCAGAAGAGAGAGAGAAAAAGATCCAAACGGGCACAAAGGAGGCAGAAGGAGCGCACGCGCGTCCAAGCGGAGGAGGAAAAAAAGTAGCGGGACGCGAAGGCAGTTAGCGGAGGCATTAGGGTGAATTATTTTGGCCACCCTGCATAAAAACTCCCATAAATCACCCGAATCACGGCCTCCCCCCCTCGGGCTGCCGGGGAAGCGCTCCGATCCTTGACTGGCTGGTGGCCTCCTCCTTCGCGCGCGCGCGCACCTTGCCCGCCTTCAGATCTCTATCGCGCGCGCATTCCGCCGGCCGTGTCGACTCAATCTAATTTTCGCTACCCTCCTTCCGCGCTGACACGAGTTTTGCTCGCCGGGCTACAAATTGACGGGGCCGGGGGTAAAAACTCCGAGAGATCGCTATCGAGCCGGCCCTCTTTTTTTCTCTATCTCTTCGTTAATTGATAATGACTCAATGGCCGGGCTCGTGAGGAACGCGCCGTTTTCACGCGATTTTAAGCTCTTTATTCGGCCGAGGTGCTGATGCTTTGTCGACGCGTTAAATTGCTGCTTGGCGTGCATTTTTAAATTGATGGGAAATGATTAGGTCAGTTCCTTTTGCGCGTGACTAGAATGTTTGATAAGGAATGTGGAAGTAAAAGTGACGAAATTGTAACCAAATTGATTTTTACGAATAGTTTTGAAAATTTGTCAATTGGTGTATAATTATTTAAGAAAATATGCAATCAATTTAAAGGAAGTATCTACTTCACCGAATTATCTATTACTATCTATACTAGCAAATCGCTCTTCGTTACCTCAATTGTTTACATCCTTTTAATAAAATTATACAAAAATACCGAAATGCCAATGAATATTTTGTATTTAATAAAGGCGCTTCTTTGAAATTAATACGCTTTCTTCAAAAATATAGTCACGTAATGCATAAAATAGCAAGTCATATTTAGTGATGCATTCTAATTTTTGAATTTACAAATTAAATCAGAATGACAATTTACTTTACAACGAAATTATTTATTGTAAATTTCAAAATTATTAGAAAATCAAAAACTTTAATCTTCATTTTATTAGTCTATTTAAATAAACAAAATTCTTTGACCACTCCAATTGCTTCTTTAAATATTTTACAGTACTTTTCTATCGTTTTTAAGATAGGTATACACCGATAAGATAATTTACCTATAACTTCATTTTACGCAGAATATCTTTTACACTAATTTATTTTGGCTATAGTGCCTTGTCTGTCCACATTTTAAAGTTTTTCTTATCAATAAGTTGTTATTAATTTCATGAAGTTAAGTCTTTCTAATCTTCTGTAAAGTTCTTAACCTTTTAATATTGGTGTCTACAAATAATTAATTGAATTAATAAAAAGCATCACAGATGATAGTAACTTAAGTAACAAAAAATTTTATTTTTGATGCTTTTTGGCATAGATTAAAATTGCATTCGTAGTTGCAAATATCTAAATCAAATTAATGATTAATTTCATTAATAAAATTTGTAAATTAAATTAAAAATGGTACTACAGCAAATACGCTGAAATCCGCACTAAAAAACATCATTTAAAAAAAATGTGAATTTTGCATATGTAGTTACCAAAAAGTACAGAGAACGAATAGAGGTACATAAGAATCAACATCTAATTAACCTTTTAAACATCCACCAGCAATAAGAAAAATTGCCAATAAGGCACACACCCTTCCAGTAATCCCAACCCCCCAGAAAATCAGCAAAAACCATCAGCACTTGTAGCTCAGAAAAAAAGAAAACCCGACGGAAGACAAAAAAAAAACGAAACGCAACAGCATGTACCGAGAGCAGGGGGGTGGGGTAGTGGACAGATGTCGCCGAGTAGTGTCGAGTGCCGCCAACTGCGCGGGCGCGCGCCCCGACCCCGCGAGCGTGGAATTGCCGGCCGGTTTTCATTACCGTAAGAGCCGATTGCATTTTTTACGTTCTCAATCTCGTCCGTCCGGGCGGCGCGCACAGCCTCCATCTAATCACCCGGCGGACCCCTCGCCCGGACAATCCCCCGGTATATGGGATCCTTCGCTCTCGCGGACCTGGCTTCTTTCATCCCTTGACCGAGGAGAAGCGGAGCGGCCTTTTCTTCTCTCTATCGGGCGCCGTTCCTTTAATTCACTACCGTCGGCGGATTTCGCGCTGTCGTTTTATTAATCGACTTTGGCCGGCGCGATCGGAGATGCGCCGCGGGGATGTCGTTCCGAGCTGATTATTTCCGGAGTAATCGGGGAAAGGCTTGAGCACAGAGGGGCACTTGTGGTGGAGGTGGTTGAGGATTTAATAAATTAGCGAAATATTGAAGAAACATTTTCTTTTCGTCGATCCTGTTAGATTCTTACAATGGGTAATATGAAACATCGTGAAAGTCTAAACCTTCCAATACCTAAAATACCTTTTTTCTTAACATTCTAATTGATCGAATATTCCAATTCATTCGAAAATTATTTATCGACGCGACGCAATTTCCCTCGCATTATTTGCTCGATTTTCTTCTCGACCCTCCTAAAGTACCAGAGGTTTAATTTGATCTAAAAACGAGCGAGTCCTTTGATGTTCGCCAAGCCACAAGCTTCTTACGCCAATTATTTCCAGGATTATTTTTTTTACGATTTCGCCACGCGATACGCCTCGTTACACTTGCTCAAATTTCCACTATCTCGAATCCTCCCAACGTCGCGTAAATAAATCAGTACACACAAATATAATTTATTCGCTACGTGCAATGTGGTAACACACTGCAACGGGGGCAATTGTATTCGGTAATTGAAAGAAAAATAACGAAAGCGTGAGGATAAAAGGGGGAAGGGAGCGTGAGGCGACATGCGCATTCCCTGCGGCCAGGCGCAATCAAGGGATGACCTACAAGTTCTTTGATGTTGCTAGTCTGCTACCTTTCGCAGGGGACCTACCGTGCAGTTATGGATCCTGCTCTCTGGCCGTACGTAAAACACGTGGCGCGGTTTACCTCAATCGCCACTCATGTAAGGTTGATTTCAGTTAATCGTTTACCTTGAAAATTGACAAACATTATTTGGAACCTACATTGTAAATACATAACTTTTTATAAAAAAACTGACTTTTTCATTTTCAACTAATTCAATTATCTAAGATTTATCACTTTTCATTCTAAAATAGACAAAGGCCGTACTATGGCTTTTTAAGAAATTAAAAAATTAAAATGATAAAAAAAGTAAAAAACTAATAAATAGTTTTTTATAAAGAGCTGTGTCCGGTATTATACAATGAGGAAAAATTCTATTAAAAATACAATACTATAGTTGAAAGTAACTACCTACAGACTGACACTTGAACATTTGTAAAGATAAAAAAATCCTAAATCTAGTAGGTATTTAAAAAATAATTTAATTTAAAAAATAACCTAATAAAGTTTAAATGAAGCGAGGGGAAAATTATGTGAAAATAACTCCTCCTGAAGTTAGTAGTCACACTCCTCTTTGTTAATAGTCACAAATTTGCACATCGATATCTCGCTTACG
Source organism: Eurytoma adleriae (assembly GCA_900480045.1). Classification (NCBI taxonomy): domain Eukaryota; kingdom Metazoa; phylum Arthropoda; class Insecta; order Hymenoptera; family Eurytomidae; genus Eurytoma; species Eurytoma adleriae. Next base: position 43,183 of record UXGC01000911.1, read on the forward strand.
GTGAACCTTTGTCCCCTGAATTTTACAGCTTACAAGTGTTTTTATCACAAACGTTTGTTAAAATTTTTAGATACTTACTTCCGAAGAAAATAACACTTTGCACTAACCCCTTAAAAAAAGTGTACCAGCTCGCAAGTTCGCTCGCGCGATCGGCGAAGGGCGCGAGCGCGTGCGCGCGACACATCGCGCTGCTGCAGGGGACACGCGCACTTTGCATTTTAATCTGATCTCCGTGCGCTGCATCTTGCGCCGCTGCGGATAATCTTGGCTCTGCTGCGGATCGCTGAAAGGCGCGCACGCGTGTCCCGTGCCCCGGGATCCACGGGACGCACGCGGGTCTCCCGCTCCCTCGCGGACGTAAGGAGGGTGGCTCCTTTTAAACCCTCGAGTGCGAGTCTATTTAATTCCGATTTGAGAGCCTTTGCGACAATCGCCCGATGACGCTGTGCATTGTTGATCTACGCGTCGATCCCTGGCGTGTCACTGGCCGTGTACTTGCTTCTACTTTTGCGCATGGATTGACGATTTCGACACGCTTAAAGGGGTCGCCAAAGGTTTGTGTAAAAAATGCGGTGGGACTTACTTTACACTGAATGATTGATTTAATTGAGTAGAGGTCTAATGTATTGGCGATGGGGAGAGAGGAACGTCTAGGTATAATAAGGGATTTATTTTTGAAAGAAAATGCCTGATCAAATAATAATTACACTAAAAAGTTCCTCCCTAATCCTTTACAGGAAAGTATGGTAGCGAATACTAATAACAATTCTTGTAATACAACTGCAGGGATTCTGTAGTAATTGGGATGTTGCATGAAAAATAAAATCAAATTCCTTTAACTGCGTCTGTTACACTATAAAGATACCTTTGTGTCGTCAACCTTGTTATCAATTTTATCTTGCTATAATACGTGTTAAATTGAAAAAAAATCCGTAAACGCGATTCGATTATTTTTCGATATTCTATTCGACAGATCTAATGGATTTATTCATGTAAATAAATGCTAATTGCTGTAATCACACACAATTTGACCACAATTTTTTTGTCCTTTCTGTAAACATGACTCTAATATGAACTAGAGTAAACATTCTTATAATCATGACTATGAGGATCAATGTTATAAACATGATTATAGGCATGGTTTGTCTTACAGTCATGACTATAGTATATAAGAGATAAAAATTCTGCAATCAAACTAAGTGTACTGATAGTAGTATTTAAGAAAACTAATGGTAATTTTTGTACAAAGTGTGAATTATTAATCGAAATAAAACAAAAAGGAAATCAATCGAGAAAAAACTAAATTAAAAAAGCGAGTTGTGAAGTCTCATCGATTATTTGGCTTTGAAGATCGATCATTACTTGGTTCCATTCTATCGGGGCGAGTGCACGAGCGGCGGAGCTCGGGAGCTGCGGGCGAGAGAAGAAATTAATGCTGAAAAAGTGAGCGTCCACCATTTCCCTTGACGTCGCCAAAATGGTGTTCCCGATAAGAAGGGAGAGCGGCCAGGTCGAAAGCGATTTCGCGTCAGTCGCCGGCGCACGAAATCCCGATAATCCGCGATGAGACACAGATTGAGTTCTCCGAGGGAAAAAGAAGATTGGAGTCCCGAGTTCGAGGAGGGGGAGGAGAGGCGGAGTCTGCCTCTCTCTCTCTCTCTCTCTCTCTCTCACTCTCTCTCTCTTTCCCTCTCTTTTTTTTCTCTCTTTCTTCACGGGGGATGATAAAATTGCGGATATGCCAGGTGTTAGCGTAAGCCGGATCGAGCCACGCCAAGTTCGAACTATTTACCGTTTCTTCTCTCGTTCTTTATTACCGTATATGCCGGACACTGCAGAGTATAAACTAATTTTTCATCTTATTTACTTAATCCAATAATTTAATTTTGTAATTGTAATTATTAATTTTTATAAATTAGTACACGTAGCAGGAAAGAAAGTTTATTAATAAGTGGGAGAAATATCAAGACGGAACTCAGGAGTAAAAAATGACATTATCAGACGATGCTAATTGTACAAATGTACTAATTTCGGAAAGTCCGTTTTTCCGCACGCTCAACAAAATACGTGCGCTCAAAATCGAGCTTTCCACACGTCGTAGCAAAAAATACCGTACGATACATGTTCGG